>VZTM01029794.1:1606-54600 GCA_013400555.1 Jacana jacana
CTCAGGGGAAGGATGGTTTAACCTCTTCAGGCAAGTAATTTTTATAACCAGTGCCCAAAAGCAGTCAAGGATTAAATTACATTTTACAGGTGATACTGATGAAAATGAGAGGGACTGGAGGTCTGGACAGAATGTTCATACTGTTCTTATGTTCCAGTACCTTACAGACAGCTGCAAATATAGATACTGTGGCTGGGACACAAACTTTACCTAGCTTTGTAAAACATTACCCTCTGGATTAAAAGGAAAGCAACACAAACCAGAAGAACTCCTTACTTCAATTGTGTGCCATTTACGGAAATATCCAGGTGTGATTCCAGCTGTTAACCAAAAAAAAAAAAACCCAAAGTTGTTACATGGTGAGGTAGGTATACTGTGACATTTTTACCAGATTCAACATTTTAACAAAGTTTATTTATCTTCTTCTAATCCTTGCAGTCACTCCCAAAACCAGAAACCAGATTATTTAAGACGATGATATTTAACCTCCTGTGTTAGAGCAAATTTCAGCCACTGGGACAAAAGCCTACTAACCATTACATGTTCAACAGTTGTCATTTTTAGGTTTTGTTCTCTGTATTTTGGCCGCCACAGATTTTCCTGTCTCACTTAAAACTGACCCAACAGTAGCATGCAATTGATAACCCTGCTTTTCAACACCTGAGTATAAGATCAGTATAGTATCATCAATGTTACCTTCTTCTAGGTTAATATCTGTGCAAGTCCACTGAAGTTACCTTACCATGGCACAATCTGAATCTGACTGAATATATTCTTGAAAAGAACATAGTAACTAAATAACTAAATGAAACTCCCACAAATGGAAAAACAAACCCCAGTTTCCCTCTGCAAAAGTTCCAATAATAAAAGACACTTAAATGGGTCTCTGTATCGGTGCCTGGAACACAAAATTGCATCCAACTCAAAATGATTGTATAAAAAAAAAATACTAATGACTTACTATTGAATTAAAATTTTCATCAGGATAAAACTGGACACATTTTAAAGTACTCCTTGATTCCTGGAATTAAGAGGATGTGTTTTGTAACTGATAAAATAGAAAGCATATCACACAGACTGAAAAGTGACTGGATACTCCATAACATTCTATGTGCTTAACCCATTTTGCTAAGACATGCAGAAGTTAGGGGACAAAAGAACACTTTAAAAACCACATATAACCCCCCACAATAGCACTATGACATGCTTCCTTCCTGTCCCAGATCATTATCTGCCAATCATCTATAATTGCGTGGGCCCCTACTTGAAGCACAGCATTACAGCTCACACACACACATTCTAAAAAGTTTTAAAAAAACGTTTTCCATAACTACCTGCATGGCAAAAGAAACTGTATTTTATTTTGGTCAGTTCAAAAAGGTAGCTCAGAAACAAAACAGGAATACGTTTCTCCATTACCGTTCGCTTCCCGCTATTTCCTATATTTCAAGTATTTTTGGTGGCTGAGAAGAGTTAAGAAAAGTTGATTCTCATTTATGTAGAATACATCACGTGCAAATAGTCCCTCAGTCAAAACGAACAAACAAACCAAAATAGTTTCAGCACTTCTAGCCAAGCACCCGCCCTCGTTTGCTTATCCAGTAAGTCTGCGTACAACAGACTTTCAAGATGTGAATTCTCTAGAACAGAGGCATTCTACTCATGACAGGTTTTGGTAGATTTAGATCTTCTTGAATAAAAGACCTTTTTAAAGCTAAAAAAACTAACCACACTCCACCCTTTTTTACAGAAAGCACCAAGACCACCAGTCATGCAATTTACTATGCACAAATAGCAGCTAAGGCAAGTCTGGCTTTTGCTTTGAGTTAGCTGAGGCAGGTACGAGACGTACCACTATAGTGAAAACCAAAATCATACTATTACTACATCCCCACACTCAAAACTTTCTGTCATGAGACAGACAAGAACAAAACTACTAGAATTATTTCCATCTCACCTTTGGAACAATGTAGAAGAGCCTTTGTTCCATCATATCCCATTGTGCCCAAACAAGATCATCTGCAACTCTAGCTCTTGGAAGCTGACCTGAGTTTTGTATCACCTAACAGGAAAGAAAGAACATTAGAAGTTGTCAAATAAGGTCCCATAATGATGATTATGCACAGTCAGTGCTTTAAAGAGAAAAGTAGTGACAGAAGATGTGCAAACACTTAGGTACTTGGAGAGAATATGCTACTTGCTAGCTGCACAAGGTCGACCTTTTTCATGTGCAAGGTACTCAGTTTAAAGAGATCAGAAGCACAATTTTAGGGGTACACCTACTACCAAATATTCCCCTTTAGATTTCCTTGCCTGAAAGAAATTCACCACTTAAGCTGCTCAAAGTGAACGAAGAAAAAAGGATGTCACTCCATCACAGAGAAGGGGAGAGGAGTGAAACACCACAGTCAGTTCAGAACCAGCTACATTAACTATTGAGGGAATATGCATTAGCTCCAAAAGAGATTTCTATCCAAAGTCTCAGCCACACAACAAAGAGTACTGGCAGCAGGCACAGGGATAAGATTGGGGAAAACTGCTGGGACTCTATAAATGCACTCTTGACAGAGGTAAGATTTCACATCCTTTAACAGATTAGTTTTGGTTGACATCAGATTGACCTGTTTTTTCTGGTTATACTCTTAGTCTTTACTCCTTTACTGTAGTCCAGCATTTAAAATTTATCTGCTTTGAAAACAACCTTTGAGAAACCCATGATAGACTTCGAAGTGACTGAAACTCAAGACCTCAACTCTTTCCAAGCCTATATTTGTCTCCATAAAGCAAAACATTGACTTGTGTCACAATTTACTATACTGGATGTATGCTTATTAATAATAAGCTTTTTAAGCAAAACATACACCATCAATTTGTTGAACACAAATTAAAATTAAAAAAAAAAATGAGGGGAAAGATGTTGGAACATTCACAGTATTTGGAGTGTATCAAACTTTCATCCTTCTGTTTGTTTTTTAAATGAATCCTTTATTGGGACACACCGACTCCCAGAAGGCAAAGTTAGGAATGACTCTGCAAATATTTTGAATGGTTCAAGAGTAAGTGTGCACTGTGTTTTTCCTGAGTTTCTAGAGAGCAGACACACTCAGCAACACCAAGAAAAAACTCCATTAAAAAAGTAACTTTCCTCACAGACTACCCAGTCTTTCAATTAGCTTTGTGGTAGGCTGCAGAAGTAGCCATATTATCAAAGCTTTCTTACAACTTCATGTTGCCCAAGGATAAAGCTACAAAAAACATCTAGCTAAAATTACAGACATTTAAATTTTTAATTAAAGTAAAAAGACCTCAAAACCCAAGATTTGTCAATTCTTACCACTTTGTGCTCTTCTTCTGCCACAACATGAACGTCAAATTGTTCAATATCTTTAAAATAGATTTTTCAAAAAATCATTACAAACATACATATTTATATGCTTTTGCATAGCTAATTAAACAACCCCACCTCTTAGAATGCTATCAACAAATTAAGGCCAGGAAAGTTCAACTCAATGTAAGAGGAAACCTGTGATATCTGAACACAGGTGCCTACACAGAGCCCCGGACTCTTCCTCCCCTGAGAGGAAGCTGGCTTCAGCAGCACCACCCCATGGAACCAGCTCTCTGCTGCCATCAGCACAGCACCCTCAGAGAGAGGGCTCGCTGAAACACCCCAAACCCAGCCAAAGGAGCACACGTATAGAGAAATAGCACCCAGAGCCACATGCCCATGTCTGAGACTACACCCTGGCCCTGTTTCACTTCTTGGCACGAATACCACCTCCCAGTCCTTTTCCATGCGGAATTCCTAAAAATTATTAGTAGTTTGCTTGTGTGAAGGGTGCAAGATTCACCCAGCAGATGTTATAAATGTTTCTGATACAGTTCACACTGCACTATGTGAATGTATTAGGTGAACTCTGCTCACCTAAGCATAGATACCTAAAGGTTGGTGTCTGTCTTAGCAGAGAAGATGGGCCTCTCCAAAGAGATGGGGGAAAAGCAATCTCACTCTGTAAGACTGAACGACAAGAGGGATAAACAGCTTTTTCCAAGTGTCCACCTCTATATTAGATTGGGCTGAACATGGAAAGGTAGCTGAGTCCAAGGAACTCTTGTCCTATTCTTATTCCACTTGTCAGATGTTAAGTCACAATCCACCTCTCATATTTAATTGATCTGTTCTGCATTTATACTGGCAACTATAAAAGTCTACTTTAGATTTTTTAGAATAAAGACAACTGATGAATGCATGAACTAAGCAAATAATTACAGTCAAAGATAGCCATTCTACTAACATTGAAAAAAATCCCATTAAATCATATCATTTTTGGAAGACATTCGGAATACCCAGAGTAGCTCCACACCCTTCCTTTTTTTCTATTTTTTTCCAGTAGAAGCCTACCAAAAATATAACCCATAACAATCATGAAAAAGTAAAAGAATGATAATGTACTTTCAAAATATTAACTCACATTTATCTTCTGAAACTAGCAAGAGGCGACTTCCTGTAGAAGTATTTCTGTCTTCAACTGGGTAAAGAAACTATACAGAAAGTGTCACAAAACTAAGTAAATTAACAGAGCTGTTTAGAACACTTATCTAAATGTTTTTCTTTAGCTGGATATTTTCATATTATTAAATTAAGACAGGCAGATTAATGATATTTACTTAATAAAAACTATTATTGCAGACTAATGGTCACCAATCACTACAGTTACAAGCTTTGGGGGATTGAAGAGAAATAAAAAAGAGCTGCCTTCATGTCAGAGAAATATTCTGCATCAAACATTTTATGAAGTTTCTCCTTTTTTTCATTTCCTGGAGAAAAATGGACACACTATCTCTGCAACGGCTGCAAGATAACATGAGATATTTCTGCATTCAACCACTTTTTCTCTCAAGCATAGTGAATTAAAAAGGTTTACATTTAGATTAGTTGATAATTTACCTGTACTCGAACACAGCTATCCACAGCCTTTAGGACTCTCACATTATTAATGGGATGAATTTCAATTAGCAAGGTTAAATACTTGGATACTGAAAAAAAGAATGTGTTTAAATAACATTCATTTTTATACATAACTCTCTTTCTAAACAGAAATTATGTGGGAGGAAAAAAAGAAAAAGGGCACAATATTTCTAACAGTTAAAAGGATCCACTTGTAGTACCTGACTGCAACAGCCGACTTACTCTTTCTTCCTCTGTACACTGACGGAAGCTGACCGCTAAGGAGTAAAAAAACAAAACCCAACACAATCACAGTGAGCACACACATTTGATATTAATCTTACTTAACATGCTTGGCCTAGAGAGTATCACATTTGTTTTGGTTTGGTTTTACCCAAAGCATTCTGTTAAAGGAACAACAGAAGCTCTTCTAGATGTAGAAGGCATGTATAAACGCAGGAGCGGGTCAGTGTGTCTTTGAGTTTTGTTTTAATAAAACAGCAGTATCATTACAGCTGTGTCTTTATGCTGGCACCCATGTTACTTAGTATGGGTCCACTGAAACACAAAGATTGCTGTGGGTCAAAAGGGGTCAAAACATAATTAAGTCATTCTAGACCCAAACATACCATCCTACTAAACTAAATCATCTTTACCACAACCGTGAAAAATTTCACAATAAAACACATATTTACCCAATAGCGTCCTCTCGTTGTTGACCGAACAACTGATTATGTGTAGATCCCTCTCAAACATATAGAGGTGCTGTAGAGAAACACATTCATGCTAATAAACTACATTAAAAAAACATCTACTTGTTCCTCCTTAGCAAAACTGCTGACCAGTACACCGATTTTATTTTTAAAGCAAATCATTTCACAGCCAGAAGAACCACCTTTCAAGCCTCAATTCTATCACTTCTCCTTTTTCTCATTTGTTTCTTACTGTTTCTTTTGAGCTCAATGTTGCCACTAAAGGAGCACAGCAGACCCTTATGTAAATACAAAATTTCACCCATTTCATCATGTTTCAGGGACACCTGCACAGGCCGGTTAATCGTGATTCCAGCCTCTGAACTGCAGTACGTTCACTTCTACAACCATTACTTGCAGACGGTAGTGCCAAACAAACTGCAGATGCACACGTAACACCAAAACCCCAAAACCTTTATTTCTTAGCACTCACGTTCAGCATGAAGAGAGGCAGAAAGGGCTTGAATTGGTTATTTAAAAATAAAGACTGCAGACAGGACATTGAACTACTCCGAAGTCCTTCAGATGTTCTGTGATGTTCTGCATCTAAATACTACCGAGTGTCACTGAAATATCTTCTCTGGTCTCTCTTCTGTTTCAAACACACACATACTCTTTAAGAACAAAATATACTTCTTGCAAGGCATCAAAATCTGAAACACTCGAGCACTGTCTTCACCAGGGAGAAGTCTGTAACTGCTCTCACCTCATTTTCTTTAGTTTGAAGGTCATACAATCCAATGTGAGTATTTCTCTGATTTCCCTATGGATGAAAACAAATTAGCATTGGCAATGTAAATATATACAAAGTTAAACCTTTTCATTTTTTTCCTACCTCCCTCTCTTCCCCCAGCCTCCTGACACACATCCTCACACACTTCCTTGTCCTATAAACAGGCAGTTAACTATCTAATTCCAAGAAAGCAAGACAAGAAAGAGAGCAAAGATTACTTTTTTTTCCTTTCAGAACTAACGCAAAGGACAAAGCTGAGATGTGGCCAGTCCACAGCCCACACGCTGCTGCATAAGCCAAGCACGCCTCTCTCACCCTCATTCTGCTTCTAAACTGGTTTTTGTCATAGGCAGTAGGGCCAGGAAGCAAGATGTCTGTGTGAGAATGACAGGGGACGCCATGACCCCTGGAAGATTTAAGGTTGGTATTCCAAACCTCACCGACTCGGTGGGTCACTGCTCCGAAAGGGAGCACAGAAACATCAAACATCACCAAACACAGCTTCCACGGGTCTGGCTGCAGGCTGGAAAAAGGATTTTAGCTCCAAAATGACAACATCCTCTGTACTTAGCTACTGGAAAATAGACTTTACAAGACTGAAATAGTACTACACCAGTGTGCATATCTGTGCAGAAGCCAACATGCTTCTTTTCATGCTTAAAGATTCTGTATGGCCGTGCAAGATAGAAGTGCTGACACTAGAATTCACTTGTTAAAAATATCTTCCTTTACACCAAACTATCAATGTCACAAAAGAGAAACGCTCTCAGAACTACAGTACAACCCAGTATTCTAAAATAAGCTTGGAAATAAAGCTCATTCTCAACCTTCCCTTGACTTCAGGCAGAATGCACCTGATTTTCTTCACTCAGCAGACAAGGTTGTATTCTACTTGTAGCTATTAGGAAACAGTCCAGGGCAGCTGAGTTTAGTTTACATCTTTCTTTGAGCCCTGTCCTCACTGACAACATCATGGCTACAGTTTGTTGCTGTAAAACCAACAGGAAAGGCTCACAGACATATTGCAAAAAGTGGTAACTCATTAGTTATAAATAGTTTACCATGAAGGGGGGAGAGAGTGAGAAAGAGATATTGAACTGCCTTAACAACTCATTAAGATCTGTAGCTTGTTAGAAGCTGTAATTAAACCGTGATTTCACCAATCTAAGCTCAAGGAAACAGAAGGACTAGCTGCAGACACTGCAAGTGGCGTGTTTTCCCAGGTAAGTTTTCCAGTGTGGTGAAGTATAGTAGCAGAATAGAAGAGCAGTGCAAAAAGAATACTTACATTTTAGAAGTTTGTAAAAATTTAGAAGTGTCAAACTGGGCCCTAAAACTACTTGTCATTCACTAAGATGCATACACCAAAATCCTTTTTTCTTCTATGCAAATATGGAGACTCCTAAAAGGTTTGCAGTAAACTCCAAAACCACAGAACTACATCCATGCCCAGTGCACTGTCAATGGGCTGTTTCAGAAAAGAAAACACTTGGATTGAATCCTTGTTAAGTCGTGTAAAAAGTGTAAAAAGACGGACACAGACACACAATACTCCCAACACTTGCTAGTTTTTGGCATTCTACTCTTGAGAGAGAGCAAAAAATTCAGTCCTGCTGTAAAGTATCATAGTCCCAAGGTGTGAATGCAGCTGACAGATCTAACTGGTTTAACAAAAGCATGGACATGAGGAAAGTCACAGTGCTAGCAGCTCAGGACACCAGGTAAGTGCTACGCAGCTACTGCCTGAGGCACCACGTGTTCCTACCAATACACAAGCCACCCAGACTAAGAGGAGCTCTGGGGCAGACACACCCACATGTTCCTATCATGCAGGCAGACAAGCGTGGGCGTATTGACTCCTGTCGACATCAGCAGCACCTAAGTGGGTACCAGCCCTTTCAGCTGAAGAACAGAATCTTTACTGATCCAAGAAAAAAAGTGTACCACACACTACGAGCAACTTCTCTCTGGGAGAAGCATCATATATTTAATGCAATACCACCTTAAGATACATTTGTTCTTTGTGAGAAAACCCCAGGAAGTATTTTCCAGTTAGCCCATTAGCAAGTGTAAAAGAAACCACTTACAGCATAAGCAATCAAAATATGTCAGCATCCCTCCCAACAGAGCAATAAGTAGATGCCGGTTCTTCAGCAGGCTGACTCACTCAGGAGAAGAAGATCAACTATTTTATCATGGTAAGAGAACAGGGAAAGCAACAGCAGCATATCCTTCAGGACAGCACTGGAGAGGTGAAAACTGCAGCACAGCCGTGCAGATTGCTAGTTCCAGTTCTCAGGCTGTCATCCAGCCATTCCTACCACATAGGCTGCAAAGGTCACATTTTTCCCAAAATCAGGACAGAGAAATTACAGTGAACAATTTCAGTGACCTCCTATGCAGCCTTTACCTATAGGTTTGGGGAACTAAGCTCAGGTGTTTAAATGACTCCTGAGAGGCATGACTATTCAGTCAATGGAGGCTACTAGGTGTTTGTCCACCTCCTCCACACCACACCTCGCCCTCAAACCACAGGCTACAAGTGGCCAGTTCTCTAAACACCAACTGCTTTGACCAGATCCCTACTGACCACAAAGAGAGATTAAACATCTAGCATGCAGGCAGACATACATGTTTAGATGTGTGAACCCTGAGCTACAATTCATCCCTTGTGCCAGCTGCAAGAGCCTGAAGAGCACACAGTGCAGCTGGACTCTGCTGTCAGAAGCCCAAAAAAGCTTAGTGTGAGATTCCATAGATGCTAGGATGCAGGAACATCACACAGACACAGTACCAGATCATCTGCTGGGAGCTAGATGGGTTACTTTCATTAAGATTTTCTAGAGTTTTGAGCAATAAAAAAAAAACCAAAAACAAAAACAAACCCATCACATTCTTTAGTGTTGTTTTATGGTTACTGCTGTCTTGTACAGACTCCCCTCCCTAAGCTTATACTAAAGGAAACATCCACCCACAGTTAAAGTGTATTATACCTTGATGAAGGCCTCACCTCTTCCCTTAACCCTAGGGAAGCTGGAGTGTTTTAGCATTGTTGAGCTGGAGGGAAACAAAAGGCAGCCCTACTTTACTAGAGTCTGCTATCTCCAGGCTGTACTCTTCAAGAATCCAGCTGGGTCTACAGATTTCTCTGAGATGCACAAAAAATTAAAAAAAACATTGTCTGACCTGTCTCATTAAGGGGAAACCTTCTCAAACCATTTTAAAATCTCTTTGAACTACAGGCATTTCAATCTAAAATCTATACATATGCCATGGAGAGCAGAAAAGATAGTTAAAAAGGACAGCCCTAGATACTTCAAGATACCAAATAAGCAATGGTTACTCCAAAGTACTTGCAACAAAATGCTATAGGCACATCTTAAAAGTAATGAAGAAGAAAGGCAGAAGTAGAGTTAGTGTAAGATAAATGGCATCTTAACATATATATTGGTAGGAGAAAACACATTTAACTAAAGCAGTACACCTGAATTTATTAGTCAGATCTCCATGAGAAATTCTGATGGTGTACTGCTTACAAAGAGATTCTCTTAAAGAATGAGCATTTCATTTAGAGTGAGATTCTGCTCCCCCAAAAAAATCAACAGCAAAAACCGTATGGACTTAATCAGGGCAGTACTTTACTCTCCATTTCATCATTCTTAACCTTTGCCTGAAGTGGAGACTGGTATTTTCCCACTGCCCAACCCTCCCAAGCTGTAATCAGTCAAGTTTTAATGTTCTAATCCTCCCTGCAAGAAATTTTAAACTACAAGGACTCCATTAGGCACAGCTATACATGCAGTGTTTCTCTATTCTATATTTTTATATACGTTTTGACAGACTCACCTTCCAGGTATAAATGATTTTTCCATTTCTTTCAACATTTACAACATAAAGCACTGGTGAATTCTCGGAAGAATCTGAAATAGTAAGTATCAAAAGACACAGGATTTGCATTTCAGCTGGTTCATCATACAATTTATGCACCTTGTAAGCAAAGATACTATATAAATTTTTACAAATACTTCACATGCCAAAATTACTCCCTTCTGGAAAGAGAGAGGGAATATTTCTTACACCATAATTTAAATATGATGAACTTCAACACAAAATGGTTAAGTGGTTTCAAAACACACAGGAAAGAATTATTTATGTAAACTCCCAACTCTTCATTATCATTGTGATCCTAACGGCCACTGCTTTTTATGATGAAAATGGAATGTGCTTTTCCATTGTCTTCCATCCACAGAAAAAAAAAAAAACAACCCAAACCTTGCACTTATCTGTTATACACAACACAAACAGGTTCAAGCAGTTAAACTGCTCTCCCATCCTCAGACTGCTACAGGGAGACACAACTAGCAGAGAAGAGTATCAGTTGCTCCCATCTGCCCCTTCAGCATCCCAAGCTAACGCCTGGAAGTAAACCACATCTTCAGATGTAGTTTATTCACAACATCAACAACACAATACTGTCCCTGTGTCATGTGTCCTCCCCCCAAGATTAATCACTACATATAGATATATATATATACATATATATATATACACATGTAACACACCTAGAGGTAAAGGGAATCAAGCAATTCAGGATGAGAGATATGATGTGGGGTGTGATTAGGACTAAAAGGGAAACAGATAAGCAGGAAGCTAGGATGGACACAGAAAGAGAAGAGTGCATTTGGACAAAGCAGAATAAAATAAAAAGTAAAGGAAAATACAAGAAAAAAACCAACACTGTACTCAAGATGACAAAAAACCACATGCTTTCTTGATGTTGCTTTTCTGTTTTCTAATCACTGCAACCACCAAAAAGGTGTTTATCTCCGATGGAACTGGAATTTTCACTAAAAGGGAAAATTTTGCCCTTAATTAGGATGATACCTCCATGATTGATCCTAGTTTTAAGATAAAGGAAGCTTGTGGCTCAGTAAGCATCAACAAAAATATTTCTCCACAATTCTCAGCAAGTCAAGTTCAACATTATTTACTTTGCAGTTACCATGAAGCATTGATGGAAAACATGTAAAACATGAAAACATGATGTAGTTTCACACGGCTGGTACTATAAACTGGCTTGTACAGCTTGCAGTGACAAGAACAAACAAAAAAAACAAAACCACCAACCCTTTTTACAAGTATTATCAGATGGAAATAAATCCTGTATTTATCCTGTATTTTGTCGCAAGTAATAAAGGAAAATCCTTAGTGTTTAGCAATGCCTCACTTTCTACTGGTTTCAGATCAGTCAAAGTACACTATGATACCACTGCATGAGGGCTAGCCACTGACGACTGAGGAGGTCTCACACAACCATACATTCTGCTCTTCTGTATTGGAAACTTCCCAGAACTTAACCACTACCTCAAACTTTCAAGATGAGTACTACAGTCTCCATACTTCTCTCTCATACAATACTTCTTCAGAATAGAATTTAGCTAGAGAAGAAGGTCCATGAGAAATCTGTGTCAATTTCTCTGTCACCTGAAACAGAGAACTTAGAGGTGTTGGAAAAGTTCTGTGCCAGAAGCAAGTTTCACGCCACTGAACACTTCTGGGATTCCCACTGAACACTTGTGTCAGTGGGAATACTTGCCAAAGAAGAAGTGGCAATCATCCCTGCCCTTGGAAAGTCCTGCAGTCAAATTCTGCACATAAGAGTTGTAACTTCTTCCTCATCCCAGCAGCCGAGACCAGCAGATGAAGGGGTGCAAAAGAACCAACCCAACCTGCCTGCCCAGCAAACAACTCTTATCAACATACTCAGGAGAACGCAGAGGCCATTATATGCAGCTCATCTAAAAGAAAGTGGAATAAAGAGAACAAGGCTGGTTTTCTTCACTTGATACTCCCCTCCCATGATCATAGCTACTCCCAGCTCCCATGCAATTAGAAATCCTGACATGCTATCAAGGGTTTTCAGGTTGTCTGGAAAAAAAAAAAGTAATAAATATTAATAACTCTAACATCTTAAACCACTGACATAAAAGTACCATAACTCCTAAAAATTACTTGCTGTGAATAGGTATTGCTTTGATGTTTACATGAATCTTTTTGAATTCCTACTCCTACCTTCTCAATCCTAATACAACAGCACTACACCAGAGGAAAAGGTCGGTATACACAGACAATAGCTGACATGCAATACAGCAATGCTGGTGTCTGATCAGATGCACCTTCCAACCTAGATCCTGCCAATTCTGAACAAAGAGCTTATATTATACATTAGAAAGTTGAATATGATTGTCCCTTTCCCAAACTTCCCTTTTTCAGCACTATTCTGAAACCATTATGACATAAGTGTATAGGTTGACTGACTCCTTGAATAATTGTAGAAGAAATGATAAATTCATAGATTAATTGATCACGTGTGGAAAATTTCAGAATTTTACCTCAAACCCCTTCAGTACACCATTCAACAGCTGTTCAGGAAACTATCTACTTTATGTGAAATAATTTTAACAGATTTTACAACTGTTGACTTGGTAAATAATTTTCTTTTATAAAGCTAAAAAGCATTGATACTTTTCAGTTTACCTCCAAACGAGTTCTTATGAAACTATTTGGTAACGGCCTCTCAACGTGGGAAGCCAGTTAAATATTTTAATTGAAAGCAACCAAAGGAGTTGAGCTTTCAAGTGGATCACTCGGTGCATCAATGACCACCTATTTCTACTGAAGTAATAATTAAGTTTTGGTGGGTTGGTTTTTTTTTTTCAGGTTAAGGTTTCCATCAGTTTTTGCAAAGCAGAACTGAGCCATCTGCCCTGCAGACAAATAAGAAGCAGCACAAGCCAAAAACCACAGGGCCAAGAATACAATGGGGTCATTCTTTTTTTCCAACCGCTACCTCCAGTGCTAGCAGCACTCACTGTCACACACAGCTGTGGCAGCTAACACTTTATTTAATTTTAACTTGCAGCCATTTACCACGTAGAGAGAAGTGTCTGGGTTTGGGGGGTGGTGTGCCTCAGCAAGGGGAGTAGCGTGGGAGAGGGAGGCAAGGCAGGCTACGTCTTCTTTTGGTTTTTGGGGGGGGGTAAAGAGGGGGGCAGACCAAAACTTGTGTGAAGCAGCAGCAGGAGGAAACCGACTGCGAAGCGCAGCAGATGTGCCCAAGTGCTTTCGGCATGAGAGGTGAAGACACCTTGAAGACACCAAGCTTCCCCGCCTCAAGCACGCCGACCACCGGCACCCGAGGAGCGAGCGCCGCCGCCACTCGGCCCGAGGGCAGGCGCCCATGACTCCTGCAGGACCCAGCCGAGAGGGAGCAGGCGGCCGCTCCCCGAAGCCCCCCCTCCACAAGGGGACATTCCGCCACCACCATTACGCCTGGCACCCCCGCGGCCGGCGGCTGCGCGGCCCTGACTGGAAGGTGCAGGCCCCTGGAGGGCGGTGGGGGGGGGTTCACCTCAGGCCTGGATCCTCCATCCGCGGGCAGAGGGCAGCGCCGGAGGGAAGGAGGTGGCTCTCCTCAGCCCTCCCCAGGGAGCGCGAAAGCAGGCGGTCCCGCTGCAGCGGAGCCCGCCGGTGCAGCTCCACCCGCCACAGCGTTACCTAGAGCCGCGGCCCAGCCCCGCGCTGCCAGCCAGGGCACCACATCCCTCCGCAGGTCAAACTCGGCTACCAGGTGAAGCAGCATAACGCCCTCCTTTCGCCCCGAGCCCGCCTCAGGACGCGGGGCGACCGGTGGCCTCAGCCCGGCCGCCTCTCCGTTCCGGCTACCAGAGCTCCCCACCGCGCTGCAGCAGCCCCTGGAGGCCAGCCGCTGCCATGAGCCCGCCCGCTTGGTCCGCTTCGGCGCCTAATTGGGCGCGGCAGGTGTCACTCAGCTGGCGGCGGCGAGGAGTGGCTGGAACACTCCCTCTCCCCTCCGGCCCCCTCAGTGGGCGGCGGGGCGGGGCTCGCTCACTCGCTGAGGGGTTCCGGCGGGGCGGTCCCGCTCCGAGGCGGGATTGCCAGAGCGGGCAGTCTGTGTGGAGGAGAGCAGGGTGGACTAGATGCTCGTGGTTTGCCTGTTGGAGCTGGCGCCCCAGCTCCTGGCGAGGCATACGGGAAGAAGGGGTGATCCTACTTAAGCCTTTTTGAAGCTCCACTTACTGAGTGCAACAGTTACCGTGGGAGAGATCTAGTGTCAACTTCGGTTGTCCGGTGTCTGATGAGAAGGCCCCGGTCATCTGCTCCCTTCCTCACCACCACCCTCCCACCCCCCGGCAGTATTAGGCATTTTCCACAATTTAAAGCAGCATCCCTGTTTTCTGAGGTTTTTCTCTGAAAGTCCAATTGATTTGATCGAGTCTCAGTGCAAACTGCTTTGGCAGAACCCAGGATGTCCTCTCAGACTAGGCCTGGCCCCATCCTCCTTTCCAGCTGTCTACAAAGGAGGTAAAGCTTAGTGTAATCCTCGGGGGAGTTTGTGGTTTGTTTGCTTGGGCTTTTTTTAGCTCTTGAAAATAATTGTTAGGCTGATAAGATGCTACTCCGTGGCTATCTGTAGCCTGCCTGTAATTGCCATTTCCTTCTTCATGTGCTGGCTGATGGCAGCCCACTAAAAGTGACATAAAAATGGGTATGCTGCAAGGACACACATCAAGCTAGCTGTGTGCTGAGAACAGAACAGCTTGAGCCTGTCCTAACAGGTAATCCAGTACCAAGTTTTTTCCCCTCATTGCTAAGCCTTAGAGATATACAAAGACCAGATGGGAATCAGGTATGTCTGTGAAGTGTGGATGAAAGGCAAGCTGGTAATGGAAATGCAAAGCAGACATACGCTCTCAAACTCCGTATCGCCAACTTTAAAAACTTTTTCCCAAGTTTCAGAATTGGTATTCTTAGAGCTCCTTGGACCAAGTGGTTGTGCGAGAATTACAGCTTATATTTTCACTTTTGTGAAATAAAGCCTGAAAATGTGACTAGAATATTTATTTCAGAGACAAAAGTAGAAAACGGACAAAAGGCCCCAAGTGGATGCATTTGTTAAGAGATGAGGTGGGGTTAATTCATGATTATGAGAATTTAGGAATGACACAACCAGAGAATCAAGCAAAGGAGGGAAATGAAGCCAATTAAATGACTGATTCTGTAAGAATGTGCAAAAAGGAAAGTTTTCACATGGAGATAATCATCTTTGCCCGGTACTATCCGGTGCATTTAAGGTCCAGATGAGGCCAACTGGCGGAAGTTTTGCTTCTGCTCTAAAGCAAAACAAAAAGAAATGTGGATATGGGTAACAAAGGGTCAGCCTCTAACACTCCAAATGCAAAAGGAAAAGAAAGAAAATTAAATATAGCTGTCCAGTTTGATGGTCTTGCATTTAAAAAACAAAAACAAAACCAAAAAAAGCTTGAACACCCTACCCCCTCCCAAAATCCAAAACAACTGTCACTGTTCTTTTTATTTCAAAATCAGACATGTCATTTGCAGTTCTTATGTAACTGTATCCTATCCTATGTAACTGATGGGTGAATTATTCTCTAATATTTACAGACCAAGAATCATGTGACACTGTTCCACTAGAGTATCTTACACAATATGGGAAAGGCCTTTCTGACAGTAGGAGGTGCAGGGAGGTAACAAGAGCAACTGCTCAGTCTGCCATATAACTTCAGCTGGTTAGCACAGTTAAAGGAAAGCAGAAATGTTTGTACAGGTTGCTGGAAAAATTTGTAGAAGCAAAGACTTTACCATCAGATGTGCAGTAGGAAAAACCTGTCTTGTTGAGGAACTAGTTAACAAAACTTCCCCCAGACTGTGTTTTCACTGCAAAGGATTCTTCATTATTTTTGCATGCCAAATATGTTTGCATTATCTCACTGGGGTTTACAAATACACTCTCTCAAGATTCCAGGCTTAGAGTTGGACCTTGCCTCCAGTGCACCAGCCCAGGAAACTGGAATCTTCTCTGAATTTAGCCCCTGAAACCAAATCAAGAGAATTTATGTCAGAAGTTTTCCTGACTTTTCAGTAAGAAGATGGAAGTGGTAGCTTGACAGATGAAGAGATCTGAGGAACAGGAAGAGATGAGGCGATTCATGATGACTATTGGGGTTTAGACATTCAGAAACTGAGAAGAGCAACCATCAGCTGGGGAAGATGGAAGATTATTCACACACAGTTATATAGAAAAATTACAATAACACCACTTCTGGTTTAGGTAACAGTCTCATTTGTTGGATCTTCTTTAATTTCAAAAACTTAATCCACGCTATGAACAAAATAAAAGGGGAATCTTAGGGGAGATGGGCTGTATATTACAAGATGAATGGTATTTCAGACAGAGCTAATTAAGCTTGTATAAACAATGCTTTTGTGGCAATTTCTTATTTTTGAGAGCTTAGTTTGCAGTCATGTTATATATTAGGTACACATACATCCGCATTCAGTTGCCAAAAGTGTATTTCGGAACAAGCAGATGGTTTGCCTGCCTGTTTGTCTGTTTATATAATACAGAGGAAATACTTCCAATCAAATAAATGTGTTCACAGTAACTGGAGGAAGTAAGGCATTTTCCGAATTGATTAACTTCAGCAGTCAGACTTTTTAAATTACCTGAGGAAACATCACAACATGCTGACAACTGATGTCTGCATTGACCTTAAAAGGGAACTCGGAGTGCCTGCTTACTAACATGTACAGGATAGCCCCATCTTTCAAGAAACAGATGAACACAGACTTGGTGCTGTACACTTTGTATTTAAGGAACAAGGGAACTCTCTCACGTAAGAGTGTGCAATGCCAGAAAGAGAACTTAATCCGTGGCTGCTCCTTCTCCTCGAGGTGCCACTGTCTCAGGGTTTGCTACAGCCGCTGGCACCTGAAGAGCACTTTCTCTTCCTATATGTTCCCATTGTTATAAACTGCTTTTATTTTACTGTTTCTACCTTTAATATGTATTTCCTTCACAACTGTAAAAAATAATGCACAGATGTAGAGCTTGCTATGTAAAACTCATGATTCCCTCAGCTGTCAGTCTGGCTATGTGCATTAGAGGCCATGTCTATGGGCCCAGAGATCCAGGTTGAATTCCTAGAAGCACAACACATTCCTCAGAGACCACAGAGCTGACTCATTCAGAGTGCTTCAAGTAATAACTCAGTACAGCGTATCATGCCACCTCAACCCTGATAGATAAAATTAAAAGCCTCATGCAAAAGTCATAAGAGTCTAAAAAGAGCCCCTTATACTTTCTTCAGCAGGCTTTGAATTAAGACAGGCAGCCTGATATATTCTTGATAACAATCGCCAGCTTTGCTAGATGGAGAAAGAAGCTCTTGGTTTTACAAAAAAACAAAACAAAAAAAAAAAAAAAAAAAAAAAAAAAAAAAACAACAACAATTTCTTATCTCTGCCAAGTGAAATTAATGTTATAACCCGTTTTTGACTTTTGCTTCCTTTTTGCTTGCACCATGAAACCAAATAGTGAATTTCACTTTCTATTTGTACCAAGTTTCCTTTTCTGATTCTCACACTTAGTTTGGGTTTCTAGAGCCAGGCTGAAGCTGTGTGCAGGCACAGGAGCTGATCCTGATGTAAAACTAAAACTCCTAGAAAAAAATGTCAGATTAATTTTTTCTACCTTTTTTTTTAAAATGAGGAATCTGTTCCTGCATTAGTAATGGAAGGGTCTCCCTCTGGTTTTTAGCTGGAGGGGATCTCGACTGGTCAGGCAAACCATCAGACAGCAGTAGTGACTATACTGATCTCTCTGTAACCAGCAACAGGATTTTTTACCACTAACAATTTTGGTGCTTGCATGTGTGCCTGCCATCCCTTTTTAAACAGTTCATGTGGCAGGAATTGCAAAATCATACCATGAAACAAGCGTGGGGCTGATGAGGCCTGGCCCCCCGTCCTGGCATTGACGGTTATAACATAGACATTTTAGCTCTCTCAACAGAATAAAGCTTCATTCATGGAAAAAAACATACGGAGCCATAAATCATCGATGTGTTCCACATCAGGAAATTATCCTTAAGACTTCTTATGAAGAATGAATATCTGAATATATTTAAGCACATGACGGCCTGGCAAACAGCTCGTGACTTGTTTGGGAAGTACTGCTTACTGAGGGCAACCTCTTTTCCCATCATTCCAGCAACAGAGGGCTTATTGTCATGGTGTCTAGACAGTTGTTTCCTTGAAGAATGTTTTCAGCCAGTCAAACACAAAATATATAAATAAATTGTTTTCCTCAAGTAGGTGGTCATCTGTTCATTAAACCCTCTGAGATGCAATTAGAAATCAATACTTTAGTAGTCAAAATAAAGGCTGCTATTCAGGTGTGGTAGACTAAAACACCTTTATTTCAGTGTATAAGAATGTATACACTCTTCAATGTATCCACAATTCAATGTATAAGTGTATAACATTTCTTTCAGTATCTCTAATCACAGAATAGCAACATAAATCAGAGTAGTTTCACCAAAGTCAGTCAGCATCCGTTACAGATGCCAGTGCTTCATGGATATGCTTTCCTATGCTTTGTTTAATAATTAATCATAGGAAATAGTCTTTTAACTACTGAGGAAAAAATTCCATCTTGCTATTCATGCTCATATTGAACAACACAGTCTCTTAAATAGCTTCATTGAAGCCAATATCCTGCTCGAGCCAATAACATATTTCAAGTCAGCGAGGCTTCTGGAACAATTAAGGTGCTCCTCAAAGCAAGGGAGGGGAAGGGAATGGGACCTAACGGTATCCCTGACTCTCGTCCAGGAGGCCTTTCTCTTTCCGCCGGTTCTCCCCCCGTGGCCCAGGCTCTGAGGCCCTTTTGTTCTTCCCACGGACTGACCCCTGCTAGCGCCGATGAAAGCTCTGGGAGCGCACGCTGTCTCAACAGCTGTTGAAGGAGCTCTTTGCTCTGTGTTTATTCTTCCAGCTACAGCTTCATAGGGACTCGTCAGTAGTGTTTAAAACTTGCCCTTCTTTCCATGGTGATCTTTCCTTTTGACTTCATTTTGCATTGCAAGGGGACAGTGCTGATACTTTGCAATAGACTTGCAACTCTCTTGGAACAGATACAGTAACGCATTTATCAGCAGATTAGTTCCAACTTCTTTCACTCTTTCATTTGTCATTTTGTGTCTTTTCATTTTCATTGGAATTTTTACTGTAAAATAAAGCAAATGCATTCATTTGAAATGTAAGACTACAGTGTGGTAGAGAGGGGACTACAGGCGGGGACAGCACAGGATGAATGCGTCGGTTGAATTTTGTCTCAGTGAGCTTCAGCTGTTTTGAAACCAAAGTTCTAGTAGGAGTTCTTTGTCTAGGGTCCTTCTAGTTAATGAAGAGACAGAGGGCAATTGATACAACCTGGTTTTGGCACACACTTTATGGTGCATTTTGCCTGAGTCTGGATACTAGGTCTCCTGTCCCCTCCCATCTGCTGTCATGCCTACCGGGAATGTGCAGCTGGAGGCCTGGAAGAAAGTGGGACTGCCCATGTCTGCCTCCAATTAGGTAACACCCAGTGTAATATGGAAGGGAGCCCTGGGGTCATGGTTTGACAAGCAGCTGATCCAATAACTCACGACTGTTGAATGGGATGGTCCCAGACTTCCTTCCCATCTTGTTTTCAGTTCCTACCCTCATCCCCAGGTCACCCAGCCTCTTTGCTTGCCAGCTCTGCCACACATCTGACATCTCTGTGATCCAACTCTACTTGCTAACACACTGAAGTCTATTTACCCTTTTTTGTTTTTAATGGTTTCATTTTCTACCATCTTATGAAGGCGTCTCCAGCCACAGAATGCTTTTACAAGTGCCACAGTCATTGCAAAGCAAAGTGATGGTAGCCTGCAGCTGCCAGCAGGGAGGGGAAACAGAAGAAGACCTCTCTGTATTGGCACCAGTGAAGAATTAGACCCCTATGGCTCATTCAGAGCCTTTGCCAAATGCTTTCCTCCAACTCTCAGGTTGAAAGAAACAGGCCCAGCACTCCTCCCATCTGTTGCCCAGCCACCACTGGCATAGTTTCCAGATCAGAGAACAGATCCCACTGAAAAGTAGCCTTGAGGATAAGGTGTGAAGGATTGGTTTCAATAATATCACCCATCAAGTTTACTGAACCTTTATGCCAACAAAAATAGAATAGAATAGAATAGAATAGAATAGAATAGAATAGAATAGAATAGAATAGAATAGAATAGAATAGAATAGAATAGAATAGAATAGGGATTTCAGTTGGAAGGGACCGACAGTCATCATCTAGGTATTCTACAGAACTGGGAACAAACCACTCACACACACTGGGCAAGAGGCCTTGAGGAAATGGCTTTTCCTGGTGCTGGTGCACAGTTAAGGCAGTTTAAGTTTGTGCCAAACCACAGCCCTAGGATGGGGTTAATTGCTGGTGGAGGCACCTGCTTCTCTCAACGCCCAGTAAAAGGAGTCCTGGTTTCAGGGCTTTGCTGACATAAGTCAGGCAAGGAAATCCCATCCTTTGCATCCTCCTTCCTGATTCCATCAGAACCAATAGAACCCACTAGGTTTTTAGTACCTTATTTGAATACTGTAACAATCATGTCTTTGATACAGTGCAAAACTTTAAATACATTCAAACTATTCTCTCAAAATCTGAATACATTTCCCTGGCACATCCTAAAAATATCTTTTATTTATTGTATGTGTTGGTTTCAAACAAATGTCACATTAATAAGCAGAGAGGGTTGGGTAGGTGGACGTCATTAGGCACGCAGTGGTTTCTTTTTCCAAAATAGTTCCAGAATTCAATCTGACCTCTTTTAACAATGAACTATTTATAGGATTCATAAGGGCCTTATCCTCCAACCCTGACTCAGCCAAAACTCACCACTGACCTTGACCTTTATTCGCTGACCTGACTCGGGGAGTGTATTCTCATGAGTATGATTTTGCAGGCTTGGTTCCCAGTTCAGTGGGACTTGGTAAATGTCACAGAATGAAGTCCTACGGATGCATATATTATTTTTACAATGTTATAAATACAAAAAAAAACAGGGTAAAATATGCTGCTAAGTTCTGTTTCCAGTATCACAACAATAAACTGTGTGTAATTATATTAGGTTTTTAGAGCTACAAATGAAATCATTCAATGCTCCTTATTTTGCATATATTTTTAGAAGAACGAAGTCACTAAGTTTCTGAATCATAACAGTTATTGCTATATAAAGTACTTGTTTTTTCTCAAAAAGTATAATTGTTTTTAAGTAGAATATTGTTGCAATGTTAGGTGATTACAGTGTAATCTGCAGATGCACAACATGACAGTGGGAATTCTTTTCTTATTTTTTGCATCTTTTTCTGTAACATCTAAAATACTCCTGATATATAACTAGCATCAATGTCCCTAATAATTTTCTATTCTCATTCTGATACTGGATGATACATTTTTAGAAGTTAATATATTATCATTAGTGGAGCCAGGGAACAAGATGTGTTGTCTGTATCAAAAAAATCTCCTTACCAGTCTGCTGTCTTTCAGTTTGTTTGAATGACTCTTCCAATTATAAGATTATAATTAGGCATTCTTGACGTGTCTTCTTTCCATCATATATTGTGTTATGTATCTCTTTCATTTCCTTTCTTGTTTTCTCACTTTGAAGTGAAAGGGTCCAACTTTTTAGGTGCTTTTGTAAGTCCCCAGTGCTTTTTTCATTCACAACTGAACCACTACATTTTATTGTACATGGTATAAGTGTATTTATTATATATTTGGATCATCAGTGTATTATATGGTGTCTTCTGTAGCTCCTATATTTTATTTGTTCTTTTGAATGTGTGTGCAATGAACAGATGTCTTCAGTTAGCTGTCTACTATGATACCCAGTCCTTTTTCTTGAGAAGTGACAGTACAGCTGAAATTCATTATGTTTATGGGTAATTGAAGGAATTCCTTCCACTCAGCACCATCATGCATTTATCAGCATTTGACTTTATCTGCCTGTGTTGCCAGTCAGCCAGTTTCCCCAGACCAGTTTTGCCAGCCCGTGGGTAGATGTACCCAGGACTGGATTGTATCCTTTTTTGTATTTTTTCACAGGTGAACTTGGTAAAACAATGCAGTAATCTGCAACCGTTGTCAACGTTCAACATACTTATTTTTCAGGTGTTCTAAAGTACAGATAGACACCTTCCCATAGAATGCTTCCCAAAGCATTTCATTCTGCAGTAGTTGCCTTCCTCTGTATACTTAGTGAGATGTACTTGATCATGATAGTAGTGCAGCTTCTTAGAGGTTTGGAACTCGGGTAGAAGGTGCTTACAGGACATACAGAGTTTCGCATCCTTCTCCTGTTTCTTTTCCTAGCTTCTCCAAACTGTGAATGTAATTGCCACAACTCATGTTAAAGAGAGAAAAAAAAAAGATGTCTCAGAGGCACATACGTCTTTCCTTTCTCCTGAAGACCCACAAACAGCAGGGCCACTGGCAGAAAGGAGTTGCCCTTTATCAACCATGTTGAAAGTTAAGGCTCAGGTTTTTTATCTCTCCCAAGATCAGGCCAAGGCCATGGTGGGAAGCAGACCATTTCTGCCCTAACTATTCCATGACTGGCATCAGAGGAGACAGTTCTGGTATTAGACCCCAGGACACTTCTTGTCAGCTAGGTCAATACTTGCAACAAGTATCTACAAGGAAACTTGTTTGCTTATTAATTGTATGAAGGCTCCACCTGGATAAACCCTACTTTTAGACCTGAGTTCAGGTCCTCTATCCATTCAAGCTCCTTCATATAGCCCTTGTGATAAATGGCCATTGACCCTAATGCCCTACAAGCAGCAGTCTTCATGCCTTGACACTTCTTTTTTTTCTGCTCCTTTAACCCAAATCAGCCGATGCAACCATTGAAATCATCATACCTGACATGCTTACAGCTGCCCAGCTGCCCCGGAGTTTAACCAAAAGCCTTCTGTTCTTTTCTTTCCTCTTTCTCTCATTTTGAGCTATTGGTTCCTCATTCTGCTACAAATGCCACCAGTCCCAAACAAAGGAATGCTACAACTGGGCTTGATTCTACCTCTTCCCACAGCACCACTTAATTGTTCTTGTCGTAGCAAGAGTACAGAAATTGAAAACATATTTAAAATTGCATATGGGTTGCGTTGTTGTACCTTCAGAAGTGGTCGGTTCCAAATGCTTCTGAGAAAGGTACAAGAAGCCCTGTGACTGTCATCTAAAGATATTCTGCACCTGTGTTGGATGTAAGGTTTCACTCCAGTCTCTCGCAGTCAGAAATTGATTTATGCCTCAAAGTCCAACATTTAATATTCCAGGGTATTCAGATTAATTAGAACTCTGCCTATTCTTGAAATCCATAGAAATGTTTAATTCCTTTTTAACTTTTGGGCTCAATGACCTTTTTTATCCACAGTTTACTTACAGGGTACATGAGAAATAAGAGAGAAGTAAGAAAGAGAATTATTTAAGAAATTGCCACCATTCAATTGCTTTGAATTAAATTCAGACTCCTGCTCCATCTTCCCTAGAGCACTTTCTGGTCTTCTGTGCTCTTTCCTAAGTTAATCACAATTAATCTTTTACATTTATTTTTGGAGAAGATGCATTCTGTGCTCTGGATCATCTTTATAGCCTTTCCTGAACATCTTCTGAAGAGGCACTTTGAAAAACTTTGTTTAAAAACCAGAAATAAGGTATACACACTTGGTTTTCCCTTTTGTCACCCCCCTTGGATGATGAGGAGCAGGATTCCCTTTACATGGGCTCATGGTTAGGCCTTTTATGACTCTGTCAGTAGAGACAGTGTCAACCACTTGACCTTGTGATAAAGACTCTCATCTTATAATACCTAGAAAACTTTTTTTACCTTAATTTTGTAGTTATACGCACATGCCACAGACTTATAATAGTATTAGATATTTAGATGATTCGAATGGGAACACTTGTATATTAGGCCATGAACTTTCTTATTATTGAAGCGTGATTGGGTGTATCCTGCCTGCGTTTTAGTTGAAATTTTCCAGTTTATATTAACATCTATGTCATTTACTTTGTAAATCTGCTGCTGTTGTAATTTTATTATGAGAAAAATATGGTTCTAACCAATGTTCTCTGGTGGGACAATGGCTAAACAAGAGTGATTATTTGTTTTGCATAAAACTTCAGAGTAACTGCCAGTCAGATCAAAGGTTCCTCTAACCAGCATCTTGCTTCTGACAGTGGCCAATAATAGATGCTAAAAGAAAACATATATAAAAGCATAAAAGATTATATTTCCTTCTGTTGCAACTCTTCCAGATTATAAAAAAACAGGGATCAAGAGAATCTGGAACCTATTCATTATTTTAGCATCCAAAGAATCCCATGACAATTAGTACAATGGTTTAATAAATGTGGAAAAGTACATCTGTGCATTTAATTCTCCTGCCTGATGATTCTGTGTGATATACTCTAGTTTTCATATTAAGAAAAATTGTTCATAATCATTCTCTAATCAGGATTTTATATAAATTTATCATGTTTTCCTTTCCCTATCACCTTTATTCCAATATGAGGAGTCTATTTAATGTCTCCTCATGTAAACTCTATCCCCTACCTCTTATGATCATTATTACACTGTGGTTTTCCATGTCTGCATATTATGTTTGAAATGGGATACAGTGGCTTTCTTCTTTGTAATTGTTGTTTTTATTTTCTTGGGAGTCTCATAGATCCATAATTTGTATCTTCAGTATTGTAATAAAGTTCCCTGTAATTTACCTGACATCAATGCCTATTTGCTTGTCAAATTCTCACCTAGGTCTTCTAATTTCCATTTGATACTTTACTTTCCATAAGTATCTTTTTTGAAGACATATAAATGAGTGCTTTGCTTTTCACAGGCACAAAAGCCATCCAAAGTTAATTATCAATTGTAGTTGACACACTCTTTTTTGTTGTAGTCCCTGTGTCAGGGCTGCCTTTATCCCTAGGGAGGTTCTAGGATGGTGGACTGGTGAGGACAGCAAATCACTGTAGAAAGTCTGTGCTCAGGACCATCCATGGTGAAGGCTTCAGAATATCAAGATGAACTGACTTCCACAGCCCCAATAGTAGGACACCACAGCATCATGTGAACCCCATGAACTTCAACAGGGCCAAGCGCAGGGTCCTGCATCTGGGTCAGGGCAACCCCTGGAATCAATACAACTGGGGATGAAGGGTCTGAGAGCAGGCCTGCTGAGAAGGACTTGGGGGCATTGGTGGACAAAAATATGGACATGAGCTGGCAATGCACACTTGCAGCCCAGGAAGCCAACTATATCCTGGGCATAAAAAGAAGCATGGCCAGGAAGTCCAGGGAAGTGACTCCGCCCCTCTGCTCTGCTCTGCTCTGGTGAGACCCCCACCCGGAGTACTGCATCCAGCTCTGGGGCCTCCAACATAAGAAAGACACGGACCTGTTGAAGTGAGTCCTGAGGAGATGTTAGGAGGACTGGAGCACCTCTTCTATGAAGACAGGCTGAGAGATTTGGGGTTGTTCAGCCTGGAGAAGAGAAAGCTCCAGGGAGACCTTATAGCAGCCTTTAATTATTTAAATGGTGCTATATAAAAAGATGGAGAAAGATTTTTTTACTGAGGCCTGTGATGACAAAACAAGGGCAAATACTTTTAAATCAAAAGAGGGTAGATTTAGACTGGACATAAGGAAGAAATATTTTACAATGAGGGTGTTGAGACACTGGAACACGTTGCCTGGAGATGTGGATGCCCCATGGTTGGAAGTGTTCAAGGTTGGATGGGGCATTACGCAACCTGATCTAGTGAAAGATGTCCCTGCCCATGGCAGGGTGGATGGACTAGATGACCTTTAAAAGTTCCTTCCAACCCAGACTGTGCTATGATTCTTTGACCACTAGTTGCCAAACCCATTTCCTTACCTGCTTCTTGCCCAGCAGGAAGAGAATGGCCACACAAAACAGCAGTGCCATGCAGTGACAGTAGAGTTTTACATATACACACATTCCTGGTGGGGACTATGAGTAGAGAAATGTGCAGGGTGGTGCTGGGCACACAAGCAGTGGGACCATGGTTCCTGGTTATGGGAACAAGAAGCTTGCTTAGTTTTCATGTTCCAAACTGTTAATAATCTCAGACGATGCTCTGAATGGCTTTCTGCAGTGAGAGCCTAAGGAGGTTAGCTAATGAGTTGAGCATCCCATGCTGCACAGAATTAATGTTCCTACAACATTTATATGAAGAATGCTGTGAAAAACAGCCTTGAGTGGTATTCTCAGGCTGGAAAACATCATTTACATCAAAAATGTAAATATGGCTTTAAAACACCAGGGTTTTTTTTAATTATTTAGGAGCTAAATGCACGGAGAATGCCTTAATTCAAATCATCTGATTGTTGTGTGACTTCCCTCTGAAGCGAGGTTACAGCTGTTTAGGTACCTTAAGGAGACATAGCTGTTTTAACTTATTGTATTTCTACTATATCTAACCTGAACTCTGAATACTCTGAGCTTCAAAATGCATTTCCTTTTGTTAATTACCCCAGTCTTATTCTTTATGCTTTGATTACTTGTGTGTACCCTGTATCGATATTAGCCTCCTTTTCTCAAAATTCTGAAAGAATATTTTTGGCTCTCAATTCAAAGGTCAGCTTCAGAGGCCGTTTTAAATATCAGTACAGCTCAGATTGCCTGAACTAAAGCCAGTGAAGTCAGTGGAGAGTATCTAATACAGCCGACTGCTGATCGGCTTTTTGTCATTTCTGGGAAGTTTTGAAGTTGTTCAATGTATGGCAAGTTTGCAAAAGGGTGACCTGTTTTAAAATCTAGGTGGACTTAGAACATTTGCTATTGTCTCCACCAACCAACCTGACGAAGTGATGACTGGGGTCACCAAGGAGGGCAGGAGCGTCCTGCAGAGCCACAGTTCCAGGTCGCTGATGCTGTGTTCAGACAACTAAGAAATGCACTGAGGAGCAGCACACAAGATGCAAATCTAACCAGTTTGTACTTTTTGTAGTTCTCACACGACTAAAAAGCATTACTGAGTTGTGAGTAATGCATTTCAACCTTTTCCTCTGTGCATTTTTATCTAAAGATGGGATCCCCAAGACATCACCTTCCCCAATCTGTGGAGAGCACAGAGGACTTGTTTGTAGAGATTGTCTCAGCGCTTCATTTTCAGGTGTGTCATTGGGAGCCGGAGCCACCCCTTCTCCAGCAGACCCAGTGGACTCTCTGGCCCTCCACACGTTGCCTTTGGCTTTTAGACATCAGGTGTAAGTACGTCTGTGTCAGTGGCCAGTGAGCACTGCAAGAGGAGCTCTGTCCCTGCCGGCTTTCATTTTGGGCAGGGCTGTAGCCCTGCTGGAATGACTGCTTTTCCATAACGGTTGTCAGGAGCTGAGAAAGCCAAGTGTTTTGAAACATGCTGTTTTTCCTGGAAGAACAGTTTAATCAGAGAAGACTGGTCCTTTCAGGTGAAGCCGTTAATTCACTTACAAGTCCCAGATGCACAAAATGTGGAGTACATACGTGACTACTTCAGAAAGTGAAGTAGGAGTCCTCCCCGTGATTGAGGGGGAGGAGTGTGAGGTGGAAGGCTTTCCCTTCTCCAGTGGGGGCTACAAAGTTTCAATGCTTAGCCAAGAGCTAATAAGAAGACCCAAGTCCTCGAGAACTACCTAAGAAACTAACCTTGTGAAGAAGAGAAAGAGTTATTCCTCCCCAGGTGCTTTGTAATACAAAGGCACACAAGAAAAAAATAAGAATAATGAATTCAACTAGCAAAACAACTGCAACCGTGAGCTGGTCCTGCTGCTAAGATCAATGGGGCTTAGGAGCCTGTGAGGGTGAATTATGTTCATAAAGGTGGGGGAAGCGAGTGGGTATTTCTCACAGGTTTGTTGAGATTGGACTAGATGGGGGTTACAGAAGCAGAGAAGCACAAGAGCTACTGCTCAGCCTGAAAGATAAACCTGCAAATTTTAGCACAAGTGTGCATGTAGCATTTTTGCTTAAAATGGGTTATCTCTGAACAGTAAAGAGTAGATGTGTTTGTAGGCGTCTGTGAGTATCTACTCTTTTTATTTGCCCAACAGAGAAGAGAATGTAATTGTAAATTATCTGGTTTATTGGTCTCAGACTGTCCCAGATGCTGGATTCATATTTCAGCTGCCGACAGCTCCCGAGAATACAGTAGAAGCTACCAGCAGTTACAGCATCCTTTCTAAACACCATACTCCAGTCTTTGGTTTGGTTTCCACCTCTCCCAGCCCATTTAGAATACAGAATAAATGCAAAGAGAATATGAGAGAGATCTTAAAGTCATAGAAAATAACTAATAAATATAAAAGCTGGGAAAAAAATCTGTGCAGCAAAAATATATTAACATGATTAGCATAACATCTTTAAACATTCTTTTTTATAATTGAAACAACTCCAGAATTCAAGTCACTTAAGGCTCATCTTCAGGCCAGACAGGAAAACATTTCAATTTCAATAAACCACTGTTTGGTTTATTCTCAAACTGGTAGGACGTGAAAAACTTCAACAAAACCTCATTTAAATATAGTAATGCCCAATTTTGGTAATGTAACATGTATAAACAAGATGTCCATCAGTTCAGTTGGCAATTTTGAAAGATTTCCACTAAATACTCTGCAATCCTCTGAAGCGTTTGAGAACCACAAATCCTATGCTCTTCTTTTGTCTGCTGTTTAGAGGACAAATGTAGCTTGCTTTCTACTGTTATTTTATGCTTGTGTTTTTTATTCCTGTTTCAGTGTGGTCAGTGCAGTAAAGCTTTTCTTCAGAGTCTTTTATTCTGTTGGCTACTGGTTGTGCCTTTGACCTGCACTAAGGATTTACTGGTGCAAAATGGGAACATAATTTGGTTTTGGTTTGGACCAGAATTTGATGTAATGTTTGTAAAATTTGCATTCCATTTGCATCATTACAGATTATACTTACAGGCAAAGTATTGGTGCACATTTGAAAATCAAGTATTAGCTTTCCAGACACTAGCTAGACGAGTAATTTTGCTGGTGGGAATATAATCAGGATTTAAGGAGAACATTAGGGAAGTTTATCTGCCGCTTTTTTGGGTTTGTTTCCTCTAAATTAATTATCAGGTGGCCAAGACTGCTTGCAGGTCAGTTTGGATTTTTTACAGACAAATGTAATTTGTACCATGAAAAATACCTGTGAAAACTCAAGTCACAAATTTGCAAAAACTGAAGAAAGTGAAAGTCAGGTTTAGACACATCAAAGGAGTTAGACCAGTGAAGAATTTGGTTCAGAGAGAAAGCTCTGGCTGCTCAAAAGGATTCACTCTCTCTAAAGGGGTGATTCAGACAACATGACTGCACTAAGGCATCAGTTTTCAGTTAGGTTCATTTAAACTCTTTCTTTACCAGAAGTGCAGGCAGTTGGCCATAAAAGTGGCCACACCAGGAATGTATTGTTCTAATGTTTATGCAGTCAAAAAACCCCAAGCAGAAACCCTTCAGCCATTCTATCCTACTTTGTCAACTCTTTGAAACTCTTGCAAAGACAGGGTGATATATTTCATTTACAATAAAACGTTCCCAGAGAAAATTCTGAGGGCATAAGCCACATTGCTGAAAATTGCAGTGACTCAAGTGACCTCTTGTTCTGACAACTGCAATTTTAAGCCTCTACTACTCTGACCTGTAATCAAGATAGGGAAAAAGAAACAGCGATGTGGGCAAGACAGACAGGACTGACTGGATTGCGTCAGAATATGGTATTTATTTTCTTGGCTGACCCAATATAAAACATAACTTTGAGATAAACAGTACTAAGAAAACTGTAAGGGCATTTCCTTTCTCTTAAATATATTCAGTTCTACAATTGTTTCAAGCTGGTCATTTACTTTCAGGATTGTTTGCACTGCACCGGTCTAGAGGTGGTCCTGCCGCTCTGGAATCCTAGTACTGAAAAGCTGGATGGGATTTCAAGAGATCAGTGGTCCATTCCTCTCAGCTAAGCTGTGCCCTAGATCACCTTCAACAAAAGTATGCCTAACTGTTCCTAAAACTTCCAGTTTCCTAGAGCCTTCCTAGTCTGTGGCCTTCCCATGAACTCATTTTGGTGTGTACCAGTCCTTTAGGTTGGAAAACATTTTCCTAATGTCTATGCTAAGTCTCCTATGCTATAAATTAAGCCAGTTATTTCTTGGTTTTCCTCTTGTGGCCATGAACAAGAATTAAGCATCTGTTCTTCATTTAAGGAGAGAGTGTTTCATTTTTTAAAATCAACAATTATTCAAATATATTTTTAATATGATAAAATACAATAATAGTGTCAGGGTGAGGATTTGCTGTACAGGACCTGAGTTAGCAATCTGTAGGCTCACTCTCCTTTCTCCTTGCCAGCCTGCAAGCCAAACCCCCTTGCAATAAGAGAAACCCTCCCTTCCGCTAGCTGGATGTCTGCCTCTATTTACATCTACCAGTGTAAGCATGAGTAAATTCAGTAACATCTTGCCCTGCTCTGAATTTTTACACTTGTAGGGCAGATGTAGCAGGGACCTAGGGTGTTGGCAAATATCTGCATTTAGTGAACTTGTCTCAGGCATAAATTTTATCCTGCAAATATAGTAACTCCTCAGACAAACTTAACCTCGAAAGAAGTAGATCCTGCTGCTCCTTAAAACTGTGGAATCCTGTAAGACCACAGCAACAGCTGTGGTCTCAGATCAGGACACAATATGATTCAATGTTTTAACATCTTTAAAATATTTGTAAGCACTAAAAGCCAAATTATATTATCGTGTAAAGCTGGAGAAACTGAGTTCCGTTGAGTTAATCCTGGGTAACGCTGCTGCTTAGAAAAATAAGTCTGACCTCAATGTGTACGATAGACAGGATTAATCAATTTAAAATGTTTTCAGTATTTCAGAAACATGAAATGCTATGTAAATGGCAAATATTAATTTCTCTGCATAATGTGGATTTTATTTGACAATGGAAACATTTGGTCTCAGTGTAAGATATAAAGCGTAGCTCTGCAGAGGGGCTGTGGTCATCCTGCTCTTACTCTGGGCTGCGTAGAGGGAGCTCGGTGCAGAGTAAATGGGAATAGGAAAAAGCTTGGGATAGTGAAAGCACAAGAGCAATTCACCAGAACAAAACTAACCAAAGAAATAACAAGTACATTTCAGCAGGTCCCTTGACTTCTGTCCCCCTGCATGTTTTGAAGCAGGATTATCACACACACAGACAGCACAGTGAATCTGTGCCATTTAAAGAGGCATTTATGGGGCCTACCAAAAATCCAGACTGTCCAGAATTTCAGGAATCATTAACAAAAATGTTTGGTTTTTCTTTACCTCATAGTTATGAAAAAATCTCCAACGTGAACCATTTTGTCCAGACTGCAGAACTGGTGCCACAATACCTTACCCAATTTGCAGAGATACCAGAGTACAGTATATCAGTAGCTACAAAGTGTGAGTGTTTCTGCCTTTCTTTAGATCTTGTGACAATAACACCTTTATAGTACTTCTGCAGCAGTACCATCTAACTGCTTAAATGCCAGCCAGGTTCTACCCTTGATCCTTGTGCAAATCATCCTCTGGAATTAAGTGAGAAGGGATGGGTGCAAGGGTAGAGTGCAGGAAAATGTGGAAATTCTGCGTTCCCTTAGCCTTTCTGAAGCTCCCAACATCATATTCCTGACTGTGAACTCATGATGATAGCTTCACCAAAGGCATCCAGGCAACACAATCTTATGAACTGGTTTCATTCAGTATCGTACAAACCTACCTATTCTTCTAAAATTCAGTGGGATTTTTCTGGACAATTCAATGTCAATCAGTATTTCCCTGTGGGTCAGAAGAACAGAAGCAATGCAACAATAGAAATAATTCTACATCTTGCCCTCGGTACTCTATTGGAAAACCCAAGCACTCAGTTTCCCAGTAAAACTTCTTAGTGCTAATTTTCACACAAACAAACTACTGCTTAGAGTGCTAATGTGTCTTTTGCTATGACTTGTGAGACATGTTTCACCCTTTCATGATATTCTTTTGTAGGTGCAATAGCAACCTATTTCCTACATAAGCTTACATTTACAAAACACAGTCTTTTTTAATGTATGTGCCATTGTTTTGGCAATTTGAATTGCATATAAAAATTAGTATGAAATTTTGCATTGTAAATTGGCTTTTAATGTGCAAATCATAGTACATGCATGAAAAATTTGAGTCAAAACATTGGAAAAATGGACACAAAATGCATTTTTTTTTAAATGAACTAATAAGGAGCTATGTGAAACATGCAAAAATATGTAAGAAGGGGAGGAAGGGTAGATAAAATGTCAACCTTGACATTTTTGTCACTGCTTATTTACATTTCTCACAAATGAAATAATATTCAATAAAATACCAGATCAGCTTTTCTTTTCCTTATTTGAAGCAGCATTTTTAATAGTTAAAGTCAGACATTTACTGGTCTTCTCTAGTCCTAGCTTTAAGCTCTTACTTGCAATGGAAGTTTTCCAGAGTAAAGACGTAGAGATTTGGTTCTTTGAAAACATGGCACAGAGTCCAAGGGAGAATTCCTTCTGCTTGAAACGTGCTTTGCTTCTCAAAGCAAAGACGCAGTGGGTTGGGGCAGCTTTATTCTGTGCTCACTGCAGTCAGTAGGAAGTCTTCTACAGAAGAGCATCAACCTCTTGGGGAACATTATAACTAGTAATAAGCATTTTCTGCAGCAGAGCCTTGATTGCAATTTTTCTTTCCATCAAACCCAGGGTCACCAAGCCAGCTAAAGCATTAGAGCTCTCTGGAGTTGCAAAAAGACTCAAATGGCCTTTGAATATGTTCCAAACGGTGTTCAAGCCTATCTCTACAGTTAAATTCATCTTTGGAGCTCTGCAAATGCATTGTATTAATTTTTTATTAAAGTTCTGTCGATTCACTGTGCACACAGTGCAAAAAATAATGAAAAGATGTTTTAATAATATAACCAGAGATATCTGAATGACAATCAAATATTAATAACCTCCTTGTTTAGTTTTGTGATTGATAGAGGCTAGGGAAATGAAGCCTTCCAAGTGCTGCTCTAAAACAGAAAGGGCATATGAGGAGAAAGTCTGTAAGAGTACATTGGTAGAGACTATGAAAAGTAATACAAAAAAGTAAATCTCTTGTTCAGATTCATATGTTGGAGAAAAATCACCAGAACCTCTGTACATGATGTGGTATTTCACAAAGTTATTAGAGATCTTAGAGGTCAATGGGCAAGGGTCACTCAATAGTTATAGTATACTGATGTTTTCAAGATTTTTAAAACTTTACATTCCTCACAAAAGTCTTTGAAAGAAACAGAGGTATCATATAATAAAAGAGGAAGTTCCCTTCAGGGTTCTCGGCTTCACAGTGAAGGATGTGATGAGCAACCTCTGAAAGTACCTGTACTGCAACAGATATCACTCAAGAAAGTAGCCATAAACAGTCTTGGATAGGCAGAGAAGATCCCAGTGGTAAGTTTGAAAATGGTGAAGAATGATTCAAAATAGTCAAGTCCAAAGATGACACATAAAAATTGCAAATATCGACCATCTAGAATAGCTTCTGCGTGAAGAAAGCCAAAATAGATTTGGACTGACCAGCTTGCAGAAGAAAATAGAAGGAAGGCTTGAGAGCCAACTCTGAACTTGTGAATGCGACGGAGACTAGTCATCATTTTCTGTGATATGAGGAATTAGGAGGAATCAAATGAGTCCTATCTGGCAACAGATTTAAAATTAACAAAGGGATGTACTTTTCCACATAATATATAATTATGTTGTGGAACTCAACAAGAATGTTTTGGACATGAAATACATAGTGTCAAGAAGAGGAGCTGATAAATTCACAGATACCGTTGGTAAGTATAACACAGGACAATCCATATAGAAGCTCTAGTTAAGAGTCTCCTTCAGCTGGTAAGTGCCAGTGCTTCTGGAGGACTTCTGTATGGATGTGCCATCTCTTGCATTCATTCCCTTACCATCCACTGTTGGCCACACTAGAGACAGGTGACAGAGGGGTGTGGACCCAGGTGGACTGTAATCCAACCTACCATGACAACAAAAATGTTGAAATACTTTCTTTGTTGACATTTTTGAAAGACAAACAATTAAATAGGTTTGATGAAATTCACTCTTTCGCTTCTGTGTACATCAAATACCAGTACAAAAAAATAAGAGGTGTAAAAATAGACAGTTTGTTAATATTAGGGCTTTTAGTGAATATCACTGAATGACCGTTGACTGACCATTATGGTGGGAAACCTTACCTAAAGAATGCCCACCTCTTGAGTTTGGGGGAGAGGGAAATGGGGAAGGGTTTTAATGTATGTTATTAGCAGATGCATGCACATTCATATGGCACATTCAACAGACCTATGCTTTCTGCATCAATTCCTAATCCTTGGAATTTTATCCCGTTTCAACTGACAGTGTTGGCAAAATTCATTTTCTGTTGTACTATTTCTCTTGATAGCAAAATTGACCTGAAAATATTCTTTCCACCTGTCTCACAAACGGTTGATTAAAAATGTAGAAAGAAAGATGTGCTAGCTTTATAAAACCTGGCTCATGAATTTTTCTTACTCAACTTTAGTAGAAATTAAAGCCTTAATGAATAGAAATGTAGATTTAGTAACCACCTACAATAACCTATTGTGAATGATAAACTCAAAAGGTGACAAGAAAATAATTACTGAAAGTGTATTATCGTCAACATTTCTGAAATGCAGGTTCTTCTGTGAAAAGCAGCTGAGATCACTGGGGGGTCAAAATGAAGAAGTTTGCATTAGGTAAGTGTGTGATGAGCAATCGGCATGAAAACGGCAGCAGAAGGAGTGAGAGGATTAAGTATTTGGCATTCATAATCTACATCCAACAATTTTGTGAAGTAATATTAAAAAATAATTACCTGACCTTCAGAGAGCTATTTTTAAACCCCTTGATTTTGATGCTTCACAGTTTTTCATGCAGATGATGAAAGTACTTTAAGATGTTAAAGCTTCTGTGTGCACTTTCTGCCAAGACGGATTATGATATTTATGACACTGATTTTTTTCTGCCTTTGCAGATTATTGCTAATGGCAGTACAGAAGTGCACATCAGAATCCCCTAGTGTTAATGGGCATTAGCTTATTCAGTCTTCATTTTCTTGTGGCCACAACACAAAGAAGAGGTTCGGAATTCAGCAGCTATTCATATACTCTGAATAAACAACTGCCAAAGCTGGTGCCAGCTGAACTCCAGCAACGCTGCCAGTAATTCCCTGTACCCCCTTTTCTGGTGGTTGACCCAAATGGGTGCTCATGCTGACTACCTCCATTCCTCCTCACAGTGTGTATGGAACAAGACATCTAAGCAGGACTTATCTCCTCTGGCAGAAATACTGTATAGGAGAAAAGGCCACAAACATCTGCTCCCGCATTGTCTCTTGTCCCCTCCTGGGGTGTTGGCTGCATAGGAACCTCCCACCGAAACTGGACAGCAGTTGCTGCTGGGGGTGTCTGCAGTAAGCATGTATTGTCATTTGGGACATTTTTCAGCTTAAAATATGGCTCTTTGTAAAATATAAACTAGGGTGTTCATTATTGATGAAATACAACTGCTTAAGCCTCTAGGAGATGAAGAGTGAAGAGTCTTTAATAAATCTCTCTACTCATGTATAATGCTTCCTTTTAGAAAAGCCAAGCCGTTGAAATCAATGGAGGCTCCAGATTTTTGGTGATTGACTGCTGCTGCTGCTGAGCTGACTGCTGGAAGCAGAGTGTGAGCTGGAAAGCTTGGCAATTTCTGAGCATGTGGAAGAGGAAGGAAAATGCTACAGGTTTATAAGCTGCTTCATGAGCAGCCCTTGGAGCAGCCTTGTGGCAGGAACAGAGCAAATGGAGAACACTGATGCTGAGGTAGCAGAGTTACGCTGAGGCAGAAAAATAAATATTTCACATTGTCACTAGATTACATAGAGTTTATCTGTGGTCTTTCAGCAGCAGTCAAAAGCACCAGGGTCCCTCAGTAGAAAGTCATGTTAGTAACAGTAAGAAAACTTTCCATATCTTATTGAGACACATGAAAATCCTAATGTGTCTACAAGAACTTTGAAGTGAGACATAATAGCAGGGACAGCACGGATAAGAGTCTGGACAAGCTCTGGATAGGTGAACTGTATAACAAATTCCTAGAAAATATTCTTGAGTAAGGTTTGGTATCTCCACTGCCAACTTTTCAGTGAGAAATCTTAAAAGATGGAAAAATATAGCTTGTAATTTAATGTGAGACCGAGGGGAATTTTGACAAACAGGTCTCACTATTTCAGTGTCTGAGAAGATGTAAAAGATGTAAAACAAAGGAGAATGAAGAGCACAATATACTTACCATAATTACAAATGATCTATCACACCTGAACAGCAACAATGCTTTTAAGGAAACCAAAAAAATTTGGGATGGTGGGTAGAAAACACCATTGATTCTTACAGGCATCTAAAACAACAACAAAAATTGACTGTAGGAAGTGGATTAGTCCTACTGGCAAAGGAACCAGTTCTGAGGAAAATGCGTAGATTTGGTGAAAATCCTACAGAATGCATGCTAGTATTGTGCTGATAAAAAACATGCAAGAATTAAAAAAAAAAAGTCCAATACAAGGCAGAAATGGAAGATATTATGTTTTCACTACATAGAGAATGCCAAGAATAAACTTACAACAAGCCTACGCTGACTCGTGAAGCATCTAGCAGAGACGGGAAGCATTTGGTGATGGAATTATTTGAAAAGAGAAGTGACCAGGACCTGCCTAGAGTTGACTATTGCACTAGTTTTATTATAGAAATTTAGCTGAGTAATTCGTTAGTCAGCAAGGAAATGAATCACCACAGGTCAGCATTAGCCAACAACATCTATGATAAAGTTGTTTCAGATAACAGAAGACATTAAATACCTCAGGAATTTCAAACATTTGAAAGGTATGGAGGTTTCCTGGACTCACTTGCAGCCTGTATTATTCAGAGGTCAATGGACTTTGAAAACTATGTTGAAAGAGCAAAGCAAACACTAAGCAAATGAAGATGATTAAGACCCTATCTTGTTTTACCTCATTAGAAAGCCACACCTCTGCGCTGGAGAGCCTCAGTCACATGTGTAATGCAGATCAGGTTGGCGAAAATGCAGGCATTTGCGGGTGTTCTCATGAACCCAACTGCCTCTCGTTATGAGAGTGCAACTCCTGACAACAAAAACGATGAGGGTAAAGAAAAGTAACTGTCTAAAAAACCTTTAGATCCTACCACCAAGCAGAGACAAAGAGGCAGCTCATTTGCAGACAATGAAGACAAGAATCACCAAATGATATAAAACCTGTCTTTCAAGTCAGAGAAGCCGCATTCACTCCAGATAAAAGAGGATATTCCAAGTAGGACTACCATCCCTCTGTTTTCTCATGAATACGCCTTCTTTCTCACTTAGCAAACTTGTCTGGCACGATAAGGAGGAATTCTGTATTTCTCTGAGATTTTGAGGTATGCAGCAGCCATTTTCCTGGTAATCCTGATGATTTAACGATGACAATGAGCATGTTCAGTTGTGAGTGGAGGCTTGACATAGCTTTGGAAACCCTGGTCATTTACAACCCATTGGAGACTGTGGTTTCATGTGTATGGTAGGCTTGATGTTTCCTCAAAAAGTGCACAGTTTGATTGCACTGCCCAGAAACTCCAGGCTCATTCTGTGGGTCCGACATGGAAGACTTTTATTGTGTACACTGATTCTATACTGACTCTACACTGACAGTGCATAACCCCAGTTCAAACCTGAGTAAGAGCAATACAGGTAAGATCAGAGTTTCACCCAGCTCTGCACCTTGTCTCCAACAGTGACCACCAAGTGAGTCCCCCAAGAAGTTTATAAAGACTCTCTAAAGACCCTTCACAAAATATTTTTTGAGTATCTAGTGATCAGTTATTCTAGGGCTTCCTAAACTAGATGCTGTGGGTTTGTACCCAGCAGTCTTTTGTGTCCTTTTAGTCCATGACTTTATCAAGTTATTCAGGTACATTTTGAGCATTCACAATGTCCTGTCACAAGTTCTACTGGTTAATTATGTGATGTGTGAAGACATAGCTCCTTTTGTTCACCTGGAGGCTGGTATCTTCTGGTTTCATTTGATATCTTCCAGCCTTTGTAGTGAAAGAAGCAGTTATTTACTATTCACCTTGTCCAGGCCACTTCTGATTTTATTGACCTCTAGCATGTGTTTTCATAGTGCTTTTTGCAACAAAAACCTTAATATATTTTATAGTTCTTTGTCCTGTAACTGCTCCATATCGTTAACTATACGTGCTGCACTGATCTGTAACTTTTACAGTACTTCTCTATCTGTCTTCTGATGAACATATACTTTTTAACACTATTGGAGATGTGGATACCTCATGTGTTTATACAACAGCAAAAGGATATTTTGTGTTCTTGATTTCTTTTCTAGTGATTTCTAGCATTGTTTGATTTCATTGTATATTTCTCTCTGGTGAATTTTTGTTGCCGAGTCATTAGGTGGTAGGATGTTCTCCCGTGAGTCTGCGAACAGCTGTAGCCTATATCACTCTGACTAATCCCGTGTCATTGGCAAACAGTTCCATCCCTTTTCAACACTGTTTTCTGATCACTTCTGATGTGCGTTGAGCAACGCAGACTTCAGCACAGAGCCATGTGGGACTCCAGGTGTGATCTCTTTCCACTGTGAAAGGTAACTCTTAGTTCCTCCCCCTTCTTCCTATCTTCTGAACTTTTCTTCATGTCTGATTAGCTTCCTGAAGTGCCTTGAGGAAGGGGACTTTTTGAGTGCCCTCTGGAAATCCAGCCAGATGGTATCAAAAAGATCTGTGTTGCCAACATGTTTTATTGACTCTGTCAGAGGACTTTGGTAGATTAGGGAAGCATGACCTCCCTTTACAAAAGCCATGTTGACTCTTCTTCACTATGCCATATTTATCCTACTAATTCTACTGTTTATTATCACTTTTTCTGGTTTAACCAGTACAGGTTGTTACTTCACAGTATTGAAGAACTGCCTTGGAGTCTTGCTTAAAAACTGGTACCAGAGAACTCCAAGATGCTGTGTCCATGCCATGCCATGGTTTGGAGCAGTGCTGCTGGGATCAATGCATTTGATAAGCCTCTTGATAAAAGTCCTGCTGTTTGCTCTCCTGTGTGGATCTCCATTTCTGCATTTCTCCATCTCTCTTCCATAGAACAAGAGTGCTAGTGTTTCATTTAGAATAAAACAAGGAAAAAAAAAAAAGCTCAGGCAGCATCTAGATTTTCTAGATTTGAGCTTAACCATAGATCAGGCTTTTCAGGATCTGCAAATTCTGCAGAGCATAATAAAAGGCTGTTTGTTTGGTTCCACTAGTTCCCCAATACTCTGACTGTTGACTGCACCGCATTTGTATAATGGAAGTAAAGGCTAAAATGGAAAGCAGATTTAAACCATGAGTGCAGCTGACTGTGTCCTGGTTTGAGGTAAAATAAACCAATTTTCTGTTTTACAACTTTACTTTTTTAGCTGGTCCTCTTCTAACTAACTAAACTCTGAAATTAACAGCATATTGTTCAGAAACTGTTCTCTCTCACAGTGATAAGACCTGATTATCCCAAGGGATGGTGCAGAGAGGCCCTTGCTTATACTTATTGCTAGAACAACCCAGGGCAGGGAATTTTGTTCTGTGCCCCGTTGGAGAGTCAGAAGCGGGAAAGTGTAGAGGGGTCACACCTGCAGGGAGGAGCAGACAGGACAGGTGACCCAAAACTGACCAACTGGGGTATTCCATCCCATCTCCCGTGCTCAGTAGAAAAGCTGAGGGATCAAAGGGTCAACTCTCTTCCTTCAGTGGTCGAAGTCTGAGGAGGACCCTGTCTGTCCATCTGCCTTTGACCCCGATCCCTGCGTTTCTGACTCCATTTCTGGAATCCAGCTCCTGTCGGTCACTGAGTCCAGTATGGGACTTTCCCCAATGCCTGCTGGTGATGTGATCATCATCTTGTGAGCTTGATACAGTTTTGTATATATTGTATATATTTCATTATTTTCTTTTTCTTTCTTTCTTTTTTTAGTATTAATACTTCATTAAAGTAGTTTGGTTCATTCTAAACTCATAAATATCCTTCTCTTTTCCTCTCCTTTCTTTCCTGTAGGGGAAAGGGCCGTCTGGTCAGTCTGGTTTCGGTAAATATGGCTTAAACCACAACAATTTGTGAGCATTCTGCCTTTGGGGTTTTTTGTAGGCCTGAGAGTAGTTTGTTTTTCTCTCTTTTTATATTCTGTATTCAAAGCATTCATCCATGACATTACCTACTCATTGACTTTGCCAGACAGACTATGGAAAAAAGTGGTTTATTATGTTACAGACTCTTGGATTCTCTGTTGTTTTGGAGAAAAATAATGTAATCCAAGGAGTTTGTAATGAATTCTGTAGGTACTTGCAATAAGACAGTCTGTATGTATATTAAATTAGATCAAATTAGTACATTATGTATCTTATTCTGGAAGACTTCCTTGCCACTTCTTCAGCAGATATAACCCTCCAGCACACCGACACCATAGGAATTTATACAAAATATCAACAGTCCAGGCAGCATATCTATCACAGGGCATGTGCTGTGACATCAAAAAAACATTAATGGAACATGTTTTCCTCTTACATTTTTGTCCGTTGTTTGTGACTATTGCTATCATAAATTAGAAGTTCTCAAGTGTGTTCTCCATCATGCACACTTTCAGTTTGGCTTGATGCTGTCTGTGGTGAAAGACACAACTTTAGCTTTGCTGCTCTGCCCACATGCTTGTGCCATCTTTCTCTTTCTTGATATTAATAATCTCCATCTAGCTGCATTCTTCTTTTAAAATGCTTACTATGTGCCATAATACCTAATGTTGATTTATATCTTGCTTGCTTATTTAGTGTGTGAAATTACAGCAATAGAGGAGGAAAAGCCATTCTCAATTTGTAAACACAAAGTCCCTGAACAGTATAACCGTCCAGATGGCAGTGAGTGTGAATTTTGCATTCTGATTGAGATGGTTAATATTGATGTGAAGACAACAACAAAGAGCCCCCACATTGGCAGAAAATTGCTTCCCGACTATGCATCTGGTAATGTAGCAGGTACATCATTTATTCCAAGTACAGAGAACATGTTGCACTTAGAAAATATAACAAACAATAATGGTTTCTGATTCTAATCGGGTAGAGTTTCTCTGATGGGGAAGAGAAATCAAGGTGTTCCCTACTTGCAAAAGGTATAAATTGGTATAACTGCCTGTTAAAAAGCAGTGGGTTAGTTTAAAGTTAATAATAAATGAGAAAACATATATACGATCAATACTGCAACCATGTAATGATGAAGTCTTAGTATTTCAAGAGTGCATGCTCGAAAATGATAGCCAAAAGCATCTGCAAAATAGTTTTAGGACTGATCTATTTGAGCATTTACTGCATTTTTGTAAGAGCTAAAAAAAAAACAGGAAAAGAATTCATTTTAAAAGTGCCTCATTTTACTTTTCTTCAATGAGTGATGCTGAAATGTAACAGCTGCATTGTATTCTCCCCTCGTTCTTTGTGCAAATTTCCTTTTATCACAACTGAACCATTTTTTTCTTCCTCTTTCTATTTTAGTTCATAAATTTGCAGATTTTACCATCCACTTTAGTTTGCTATCAAACTAAGAAGCCCAAAGTTTGTACTAGGAAAATAGAACAGTTTTAACTACTGAACATTGCACACTAATATTTTGTATTCTCTGGATTCCTTTGTTCCATCAGATTTAATTCAACAAGTGCAACATAAGTGCCAGCAGACAGAAATCAGCTCTTTAAAAAGAATATTCTATCACAATAGTCCTGTTAGAGAAGCCAAACCTCTATGCTAACATTTTTTTAAACAATCACATATGTCAGTATCTAGCTTCAATGCTGAGATTTATTTCTTTACAAAACAAAAACCAAAAAAAGGAGGTAAATCAAACCTTAAAAAAAAAGGCTTCTCAATGACCAGTTACAGTAAGGAGATGGGATTTGGTTCAGGGATTTTAAGTTAAATATGAAACTGTCTAAAGCAAAGAGTGGGCTGTCCTTGCAAGATGGTATTCTGGGTCACTACTTGCAAGTAGAATTTCTTAGAACACAGTCTTGGGCAGAATATTATTCAATGGTCCTTATTCATCACCATCATCCATGATCAAAAATAAGAACATACTAATGAAATTCTCAATGACAAAAAGCTAAAATATGTCAAGAAGGAAGAAAGACAATTCTTAAGGACATGAGGACTAGGAACAAGACAGAAATTAGAGTGAACTCCATTGCACTAGGTGGCAGTTCCTCTATAGGCCTTTGTCACAGAGTATGTTTGCATCTTGTAATCATCTTGTTATCTTCTAGATGGTGTAAAATTCCTTCCGCTTCAGGGCTTGCACATGAATGAGAACAGGCACCACCTCTACTGTATCATGGTTCCTCTTTCTCATGGCAGCCACCTAATTTCTGCCCCTGCCATCTAGGATGTCCTTCATGAGTCTCCAGGTCAAAACTGTGATTCCTGAACTGAGACATTTGACTTGTGGCCAAGACTGTCTGGGCATTTCTCCTTCCACAGCCTCCAGGTTTCTAAGGAAGTTCTACACTCCAGGAGAGAAAATACAGGGCACTTTATTGATTTACTTATCCAGCATTTCCAGTGGGCCTGAGATGCCTCAACTGAATCATATGGACTGTTTTCTGAAGAAAGAGCTATCCTTAAACGCTGTATCAGTTGATTTACTTGGTTTCTAGATCCTATGTCAGTGTCACAAAGGCCATGGCAATGCTACTGCCTTGATTAGCCACTAATGGAGTGTGCCATGAATGTCTATGGTTTATTGACATCTGTGTTACGCTCCTAGTGCGATGTATGGTTTATGGCTGGAATAGTAATGGCTACCCAGTAGGGGAGCGTTGTCCACTCCTTGCAGCTGACAAGCTCTTGCTTAACACTAAGAAGCAAGACTCTAACTGAAAGATTCCTCCTGTGTTTACTTCTTTTCCATCAGAATTTTGTCTACTCATTGTGCCTTTTACCCTTTCCCTCGCAAGCAGACCCAGACATTAGGAAAGTTTTTCAGTAATCTGGAATTTGGCACATATCTAATCTTCCCTATCCAAGAAAAACTGATTCAGCTTAAAGAATTAATTTGATTTTCCACCTATGGAGAAGGCCTGTTAGAAATTATTAGAGGTTTGTGGCATAAGAGGAGAATAAAAGTGTAGCTTCTCTAATATAGTAAGGCAAAAATGATTGTGATGAAGAGATATTCTGAATAGAAAAAAATATCCTTGAAAAACTGAGGTTGGAAATAAGAAAAAGCCAGCCGATACTATAGCAGTAAGGTTTTGGAACAACCTTCTTGTGGCCAGCAGAGGCAAACAATCTTCTGTTGAGATGAAAGCTTGACAGTGTTACTGATCAGCTTATATCCAGGTTTATATGTAATGGCAGCAGCTTGGACTTTGTGATATTTGCTACTCCTTTCCAGCTCTCACCCTATGTTCATCTCTTCCTAGAGGTAGGGGACAGTTGTGCCCAGCTGTGCCAATATATAAATCAGCTATATTTAGGGCTATTAAGCTTTTTTGCTCTGTCACTAATACTTCATCATGCTGCAAGCCCGTAGTATGGTATCTGGTATATCTGGAGGAGATGGTGAAGTACCAAAGGCTAAATGAATCACCACAATTTTTTTTCTGTGTGTTCATTAAGAACATAGATTCATAAAATCATTGAATGGTTAGAGTTGGAAGGGACCTTGAAGATCATCAAGTTCCAACCCCCTGCCATGGGCAGAGACACCTCCCACTAGAGCAGGTTGCTCAAAGCCCCATCCAGCCTGGCCTTGAACACTTCCAGGGATGGGGCAGTCACAATTTCCCTGGACTTGTTCCAGTGCCTCACCACCCTCACAGCAAAGAATTTATTTCTAGTATCTAATCTAAATCTCCCCTCTTCCAGTTTAAACCCGTTATGCCTTGTCCTGTCACTAAGCTTCCTGACAAAGAGTCCCTCTCCAGCTCTCCTGTAGCTCCCTTCAGATACTGGAAGGCTGCTACAAGGTCTCCCCGAAGCCTTCTCTTCTCCAGGCTGAACAAGCCCAGCTCCCTCAGCTGGTCTCTTCACAGGAGAGGTGCTCCATCCCTCTGATCATCTTCATGGACCTCTGCTGGACCCGTTGTCCTTTCTATGTTGAGGACTCCAGAGCTGGACACAGGACTCCAGGTGGGGTCTCACGAGCACAGAGTAAAGGGGTAGAATCACCTCCCGCAACCTGCTGGCCACGGTTCTTTGATGCAGCCCAGGATGCAGTTGGCCTTCTGGGCTGCCAGTGCACACTACTGGTTCATGTCAAGCTTCTCATCTACCATCACTCCCAAGTCCTTCCCCTCAGGGCTGCTCTCCAGCCATTCTCTGCCCAACTTATATTTGTGCTTGGGATTACCATGTCTCAGATGCAGGACCCTGCGTTTGGCTTGGTTGAACTTCATGTGATTTGCACTAGCCCACCGCTCAAGCCTGTCCAGGTCCCTCTGGATGGTATCCCTTCCCTCCAGCATGTCCACCACACCACCGAGCTTGGTGTCATCGGCAAACTTGCTAAGGGTGCATTCTAACCCACTGTCCATGTCTCTGACAGAGGTGTTAAATAGCACTGGTCCCAGTACTGACTGGCCCCTGAGGAACACCACTTGTTACCAACCGCCCCTTGGACACTGAGCCGTTGATCACAACCCTTTGAGTGCGGCCATCAGCCAGTTCCTTATCCACTGAGTGGTCCATCTATCAAATCTATGACTTTCCAGTTTTAAGACCAGGATGTTGTGCAGGACAGTGTCAAACGCTTTGCATAAATCCAAGTAGATGATATACACCAAATCACAATGTTTAGAACAGGACTGCAGATAGATTTCTGCAGAAGGGAAACTTTGCTAATGGTGTCTGTAAAATGTGTATTTCTCATGACCCCTAAATAATTCTGAAGAGTTCCCCCTTTTCTGAAAGACTTTCCTTCTGACATAGATGTGGTTGACAGTCAGAGAATTCTTACAGAACTGAGGACTGTGAGGGGATCTCCCAGGTGAACTCCACATGTTGCTCTTGAAGGCAATAGCATTAGATCATTCTCTCACAGACAAAAACCAACTTCTCCTCCTCACTCTGTAAAGTCTTGGGAACTTACTTTTCTCAGATGCCTAAAAATTTCTAGATTTCACAGACTGTGGTTATTTACTCTTATGATAATGTTGTCTTTTAGCTTAAGTAGAAATTTTTTGCCCTTGATTTTTTTAATCACACAGAATCTTTATAAAGCAGTCATGACCCTTTTCAGCCTTTGTCTCCAAGTCTTTATTATTGTCCAGAAAGAAAGACTTTCCATTCTCCTGTTCACGTGAGTAGCCCCTCTGGATGTGACTGCGGTCTCATTTACAGGCGTATTGATAAAGCAACACTAAAGCTCATTTTATATGAATTTTTCTACCAGGTCTTGGAAAATTCAAGTTGACAAATGAGTTTACAGAGAGAATTGGCCTTCTTACCTCTATTCAACTTGTTTATTTTTAGCTGAGTATTACTGAATATGGAAGCAGTCCAGTTTACATCCTGGTTTGATTTCCTGTTTACATGAGCCAGTCTGGTGTCACCATCGTATTTCTGGACCCCTCTGGAAGCCTGTGTGCAGCCTTCCTTCCACCTCCAAGGAGAGCTGCCCTACACAATAGAACTATTGTTGTGCTCTCCGATAACAAAATATGAATATTGTCAACACAGTATATGTTGCTCATGTGTCACTTTGTTAAACGTGCACAGATATAACAGCAAACCTCTCACTGCAATGTGGGAGAAAGCTCAAATCAGAGATTAAAGTCAGAACTGTTCCCATGTTTGTTTGAAGTTCATATCAAACCAGACCTGATGACATATAGAGTGGCTCTATACTTCAATTTTCATGGGCTTGAGGGGGGGGGGTGTCTTTATTCTTCTGTTTTGATCTTTTTTTCCCCGCATCTGATTTGTTTCCCAGACTATAAAGCTCACTATTTCCCTTAGGAGACTATTAAAAATACGGGTTTTTTTAATCTACAAAATAGTAGAGAATCTGAACTGGCCATTATGACTGCTAATGGTCATAACAACAGGCATTTTGCAGGAGGAACTCTTACAGAGCTCAGTTTCACCAGCATATCTAGTGCATTAGTAGCAGCACTCTCACTCCTTGTGATTATTACGATTTTAATAGGATTTTCAGAATAAAATGGAACAGTATGTGCATCCAGAGAATGTTAATACCAGGTAAAGGATCTGTTTAATCACTTTGTCTTAGATTTTGTCTCATCATTTTTAGTTTTGTTTTCAGTAAAGACAGGTTTTATTGAAGCTGAAATATTTTCATTTGTATCAAATAATATAAAACTAGAGACAAACATTAGCCTTTGTTTAAGGATAATACAAATATTGCTACACTAATGGATAAGAAGCTTGAAATAGAGCAGATAACAAACAGGTTTGTTCTTTTGTTCTTGAGGCTGATATAAAAACCCCTAAAAATGATAAATGATGCAAAGCTCATTCAGATTTTCTGCATCTTTCAGCTGATTCATTAATGCAAGATTTTAGCAGTAGGATTTTTGGGCCTTTTCAAAAGGGTGCTGCGAACATCATTTGTGTTCAACCAACTCCTTTCAAATTCGGAGCAGCACCTCACACGCCCTGACACAGGCTTACCTTCTGCTGCTGGCACTTCCATTCCAGACCTGCTGCGGCCGTGCCTGGGGAATACCCTCCACGAAAGCTTTGTCACGAGGAGGCAGATGAGGTTCCCCCACCGCGGTGCTGCAGCTGGCGGCTGGCCGGCAGCAAACCAGCCCCGTGTCACCTTCTGCCACTCGGACACCCCTGTCACAAGGTAGAAAATTTCCCGCTTTAGAAATGGTGTGTCCAATTTTAATAGGGGTAAAAGATGCAGATGGAAAACGGCTCCTGATTTTCCTGATCTTATGTCCAAGGGTGGAAAGCAAGTGTCCCACTGAAATCTGCACTCCTACCTTACAAGTGACATGTAGAAATAACAGTCATCAGGCCTCTTGGGGATTCACTGTGAAACTATTGAAAAGTAGCTGCTGAAAGGACACACCGTCATTTCTTTGGGGCCCATGTGCTAGTTATTTTCATACTGGTAAAATCTGGCAGGAAATATTCGCTGTATTCTGGAAGTACCGTTTGATTTACATTCACAAAAATCAAACAAAACACCTCAATCAACAGAGGATATCTTTAATGATATGAAAATTTTTGAAAAGGAAACAGAAAAATTTTGAGTCTGGGCAGTATTTCACAGCTGTTTGTTCTTTTTTTTTTTAGAATGCTCGTGGTAGAGGATGATGTTGCTGGTTATAACGCACACGTTTATTTTCGCTTCAGCTGCACGTTAGCAATACCTAAAAACCACTTTAAGCCTGAACGCTGCTTGAGTACGTACAGCAGCAAGAACAAAGTTTCTTCTATGTATGGAAACTGTGTGCTCACGGGGTGTGTGTGTGTGTGTGTGTGTGTGTGTTACAGTTCGAGAGGAATCCAAATTATGCACTGATTATGAAACTCGGTAATTATGATCTAAAATATTTATTAGCCGTTCAAGAAATGTCACATTTAAAGTGTTTTAGCAATATTGTGCAATGAATCCCAGAAGATGGCAAGTAAATAAATAAAAATTAAGCAACCCAGGTAAAATTAAATTGTAGTAGCAGTATTTTCAGTGGTAATTATAGAAGAGGAGCCTGTCATTGCCTAACTGAGAGTAATAGAGGCAAATGTCATGAAATCCAGCTCTCACATGCTGCTTAATTAGTATGAATGGAACATATGATACAGACACTGATCAGGTCCTTATGACTCATTTAAAATGAGATTATTTTTCGGGTTTAAATCAGAAATTCAATTCATTTGTTGTATACAAAGAGTACAATGTATCTTCCTCAGCTTTATTATTTCACAGTGTTCATGGAGTTATGTTCAAGTGGAGTATTTTGAGAATCCACGAGGATTGCTGTTTGTTAGTTTGTTACTTACAAACCCAGCGGTCAGATTGTAACTGGAGATCTGCCAAAACCCCAATATGATTATTTTTATCCTCTTCGGAAACAGAAGTGACTAAATACCAAAATGTTTTGAGAGTCAGAGTATACAAAAAAGTACTTGATTTTTTAATACAAAAAAAAAGTATTTAACTACTTTCAACCAGCATGGAAGATTTTGACATTTGTGGAAAGACGCATTGCATGTCAGATCAAAGACAAATGTCTCATTTGGACTTAGTTTCCATGCGCACCCCTGAGCTCTTCAACAGCTTCCTGGCGTTTACACTCCACGCTCCAGATCTTTCATGGGCTGGGTCCCTATCCCAAGCTGTACTGTCTTCAATGGTAAAGCCATTTCTGCATCTCTAAGTGTAACAGTGCATTGGTTTTGCCAGAAAGCAGAAAAACGTTGGCAAAATTGTTTCCCGTGGAAAACATAACTTTGACAGGAATAGCGTTTTCCATTGAAACATCACATTTTTAGAAGAATTCCAACCAACTGCACTTAAAATATATTGTGGGAATGTTATTTGAAAATTATGAATGCTAATACCTATCCTTTACCCTAAATGATCTTGATTACAAAAACTTTTCAGCCTCTCAGCATAGGTAAAAGGATATGTACAGGATATAATGGTCATAACTTAATTATAATTACAGTAATGCATTAGTAATTTCTCACTTCCATAACGATATGTTACTCCAAAGAGGTAGTTAAAATGTGAGTTTCTAGGTTATTGCAAAGGGGGGAAACTGTTGCCAAAATGAACTCTCATTGTCATGTTGTCATGCCAAACTAGAAGGAGCGCAGAAAGTCTTGGTTTGCTGGACAAAGGAGGAATCAAGCCATCAAGCCGCAGGGGACAATTCCCTTAGGCAGAACTTTAGGGTTCTGTCAGCCTTCTCTCCCACCCTAGTTCTTTGGTTTTTTCTGGAACACAGTTTTGTGCAGATATGCACTGGGTTTTGAACATAGCTCTAGGCCACACACAGACTGCAGCCAAAGAGCTTTGGCGTGAGCCCGTGCTCCATCCCTCTATCCTAGTCCTCAGGGAAACCTCTGAAGCCTGGTAAACTGGGACGTTTGGCACTCCCACCCATTGACTGGGCATAACCATAGTATGCATGCCGGGAAACACATTTACCAGTTAGTACATGCTTACCTTGTTGGAACATGGGAAGCCACCTCTGAACAGAAAAAACTGGATGTCTCCCTTCCCTGCAGCAGCTGGAGCAGTGCACAGCAAGGCAAAATGAGAATAACAGCAGAGGAGCTGCATGTAATCTACTTGCTTTTATCCAAGGATCATACTCGTATGGATTGTTAAGATACAACCACAATTTTCTTCTACAGATTTTGGCTGCAACTTCCTGTTCTATCTCTAGGGTGAGTAATTCACCCGGCGCCTCTCTCTTTTTCCGCCTCTCCTACAGCTACACAAATACACACTCATGCACACACGCCAGATTGGTCAGATGTCTGGGTTTAACCCAGACAGCTTGAGTTTCAGATCAAAAGTCTCAGTTAAAGGGCTGCTTTTACTGCTGAAAGTTTAGGTTTCTGAATTCAGAGCACAGAGATGAGACGTTTGCAGGGCTGAGGTAGATAACACCAGTGTTACTGGGTTTGTGCTCGGGACTGGCTGGCAGCTCCCAGGTACATATGCATATGCAAACACTGCTAGGCAAAGTTCTCCACCCAGCTACTTCTCATTTCTTTGTTTTGTGTATGCCTTTGGTTTGGCTGGAGACACATGCCTGGTTTGGGGGACTTTCTTTCCCTTCTGACATTGTGTATCCTTCTTATCAGTTAACCCAAGTGAAAGGTCACCGTTACACTTGCTAGTCTACAACAGTTTATTACAATGCAGTGATGGACCACAGACCAGGCCAGGCTGGAAATGGGGTCCTTTCAACGTGAGGCAATAGTGACATGAGACTCAAATGCAATAATTCATCATCTTCCCTTCTCTCCTCATCAACTCCTCTGTAATTCTGTTTTGTGAATAAATGAGCAGAGTGAAGATGACCATTCCACACTCGGGACTTGACCCATTGGTTGCTTAGTCCCAGATTACCACTTCTCTAAAGTTACAGCCCATCTGGCACTGGGAGCAGTTTTGCTGGAGCAACTGCTGAGAAAACTAAGAAACCTTCCTGAAGCAGAAGAAAACGAAGCAAGGTGGCATAAAAGGATTATATGATGACTCAAGTCACAGCCGTCCTTGGTGATCTCTGTGCCCTAGCTATCTGTAGTGGTTTTGTATTTTCCTTTTATGCTGCTTTTTGGCAGGGGAGGAAGGGGAGGCTTGGAGAAGGAAAAGAGGGATTAAAGCAAGAAGAGCAGACACCTTCATGGCCCTTCAGGGCCAAGTGATTGTCTTACTTACAGAGGCTGGTGCAGGGGCATGGAGAGAAGACTGAGCTCTGACAGCTGATGTACTTGCGTGGGGTGCTCAGGCTTCAACATCTGTGAGCAGTAGGAGTTTTTCAAGCCTCGCTGCCTCAGCACAGAAGAAGTGATGCCCTTTTCCAGTTCCTTCAAGTGTCCTTATGTTGGCTGTATGTTAGGCTCCATGCATATCAACTGCTAAAAAATAACTCTTTCATAAAAGGATGAAGGCTGAGGCAAACCACATGAGAATGCATGATTTCAACTTTTCAACCTGCCCCTCTGCCAGAGGTGACTGCTTCTGTCGCAGAGGCAGGAGAAGGGACTGTGTGTCCATTCTTCAGTTCAGGGTCCTGCGTCATTGTTCAAAACTTGCCTTCAGCAGGAAGATGAGGAGTTGATGGGCGGAGGGTGGTAACGGGCCATTTTACTAAATCTGGTACAGAGGTGGTAATCTGGCTGTCAGCTGAAAGAGTAGTATCTTACACCACCACAGGAAGACCAAGTTTTTATGCACGTTTGTTTTGGTGGGAAGAGGTAGTAGAAAATGTGTGATTTGGCAGTAGTGCCTAACCAGGTTACGCTCCTCAGCACAGACATTTATCATTAGTTTATCTGACAAAGCTCTATTGGCCCAAAGCCATCAATAAAGGCTGTGTAGTTCTTCAACAGTAAAGTTATACTTTAAAAGCCCTTAGCAAATATATTATGCTATAAGGCTAATGCATAGCCTCTTGCTCTGCGGGAGAAGTTATAAATGTAATCTGGGCACCGAACATAAAGACGACTTAACTTTTTCACATAACAGAAAAGCAGAAGCAGCAGCCTCTTTATCTTGCTGGCTCCTCCCGTGTTGGCACTGCCAAAGCCTCAGGTAGGAAAGAAATCTTAAAATACTCCCTTGTCAGGAAGGCCCGGGGTGCCTGGAGTGCCGCGGTACTGAGGGCTGGGGGGAACCCAGCTCTCCTCAGGGCCGGGCTGGAGGGGAACCCAGCTTTCCTCAGGACCGGCCCTGCCCCAACACCCCGCTGCCACCCAGAACCATCCCACGGCCGCTCACCAATACCCGCGGGCAGCACTTCCGCGTGTGGACATTTTTATTAAGTATATATCTGTGTGCGTGTACATGCACCCCGGACCCCGGAGGCAGTCCCCGGACAGCAGCCGGCGCTCGGCCTGCCACCTGCCCCGGCCCGGCCGCCNCGGTGTTTCCCGGCGGCGCCGCCCGCGGCGAGCCCTTCACCCCACCTCAGTCATCCCCTTCCCCCAGGCACTTTCCACGGCATCGGGCTTCCTACACGAGGAAGGAACCCTTCTCCTCCGGGCGTTTCAGTGGAACTCTTCCTGAGGAGGCGACAATCCGCAGCCCCGCGGCCGCCAAGCGCAGGGCTCAGCGCTGTCACGACTACAGGTCCCGACATGCCGCAGCGCCGGCCACCGCCTCCCGGCCCCGCCACCGCCCCATTGTACTTCGGCCAGAGGAAATGGCACTTCGCTCCGCTCCCACACCCCCGCTTTCCAAGTGGTCCCGTCCGGGGCTCCATTCAGCGCCCTACAGAAGATCCCACCCGTGGGAAACGGGAGGGGCCGCCGGCACGGGGCGAGGCGACGGACGCAACGAAGCGCTCCTTCGAGGCTGAGCTAGCCGGTGATTAGCGTGCACGGCCACCAATGGGACGAGGAGGCCGCCAGAAGGGCGCAATGGGTGGGAAGCGGAGGCGGGCCGGTTGCTGAGGAGGGGCGGGCGTAGGGACGGCCGGCGGAGCGGGAGTCGCGCCTGCGCGGGGGGAAGGAGGTGGGGACTTCGTCGTGTCCCTGTGTCGGCGGCGGCGTCCAGGGAGGGTCGGGTGGAGGGAGGGAGGATGGAGCGAGCGGCCGAGCGGCCGTGAACGGGGTGTGGAGCTGAAGCGAGCTGCGGCAGCAGGCCGCGGGGCAGGCCCGGAGGGCGGGAGAGGCGAGGGAAGGAAGGTAGCCGGGTGACGGGCTGGTGAGGCGGAGGGGGCTCCAGGCGGAGAGCGGGCGGGCGGCCGGGGCTGAGGCTCCCGCTC
>VZTM01029794.1:60043-73226 GCA_013400555.1 Jacana jacana
GTGGTATCAAAATGATCCTGTCTTACATAATCAGTCTAAATAATACTGATTTTTGACAACTTTGCAAGGAGCTACTAGGTAACTGCATGCGGTCTCAGATCTTTTGTACCTTTTTTCAAGAGGATACCTGTAAATAAGTCAAACAACTGCATATTGAGTATCTGGGTTCTGTTTAATCCACCTAAACTGAAACTCCTCGATTTCGAGACAGTGAAGAACTTAATGTGCTGTCTGAAGTGTGAAGGAGAGTTTGAAGGGGTCATTGATTTGAAACAGGTAAAAACATAGTTTCTGTGCTTTTAACCTCTCACTGGTTTTATTTTCAAACTTTTTTTATTTTTTAAGTACTTTTACCTCATTGTTTTTTTAAAATCCTATTTAAAAGAAGGGAAGTGGAATGTGCTTGACTTCTAAGGATATAAGCTAAGCTGATCGTAAGCAGTGCTACACCAGATGCTATAAAACTTGCCTTCCCTGTGGTACTTTTTTTTCCAGAGAGTACATCTTTTCTACGATGCCTAAGACTACTAAAAATAAATTAGGAACCCAGAGTAGTCTAAATGGGTGATTAAGACTACTGAGGTACACAGTGAAAGTCTGTGTACTAATTGCAATCGTGACATTGATTTTATTCTAATTCCTGTACATTCCGAAGTAGTATTGGTGATGTCTCTAATACTACATTCAACTGTAGCCATAGCACTTGGGCACACTTTTGTCTGTTAATAGACACTTGTGTGTCTATTAATGTGTGTTTGTATAACCATTTCTGAATCAAATGCCATTAATGTGCCTCTTGAGTATCTGTGAAGACACTTTTCAGTTTTTAAGGCAAGCATATAACCTGGAAACTTAGTGAAGAAAGATAAGAATATTGTGTCTCTCTGTGTTATTTTATTATCTTTTAAGTTAAAAAACCCATCTGTATAGACGTTTTTGGAAATATTTTCTAATATTTATTGAATTTCATGCTTGTAGCACACAGCTTGAAACATGAGCTCTCAACTTATGCATTATCATGTATGTTATAAAACAATTTATAAACATGTATGTTATAAAATAATTTTTATCTGTTACAGTTAAGCTAGGAAAAATACTTCATTAAATCAACTAGGTAGTAAATTGTTTCTTAAAACTTAATACAAAAAAAACCCCATTTAATTAATGAAACCTAGATTTACACCAAATTCTTGTAAACTTGGCATTTTTTGAATGACATCAGCAGTTGTGAGCAGTTCTCTTCCCTTAAGTGTGATAGAGTAATTGCCTTGGAGAAAATGACCCCCAAGTATGTTGTATGGCTGATCTGTTATAAGAAGCAGCTCTGCTCTTGGAGATATGTTAATAGGTCATCGACATCTGTCGCTTTATATATGCTTTGAGCCTTTTTATAATTTCAGGGTAAAAAGAGGCCTATTACTACTCATCTTCCCTATTATGCTTTAATTTGAGTGTTACTGTACTTTTAAGTTTTGTCTCCATTAACTGTGTTTCAGCTGGGTGCTGTCAGTTTGTCTGGGGGGGGTACACGCCAGCAGATCACTTAGTTGTCAGCAGTGACAGTCACCCATTCATAAAGCTTCATTTACATAGACTGTGTCTGGCTGGAGCAATACAAAATAGTAGTTTCAGTAACCCTTAGCTTTAGAGGCTTCTGAAATTTTGTGAAATGCTGCCCTTCAANGCACTCCAAATAATTTAAATAGCGTGTCCAATACACATGTTGCTTTCATTCTGATCGCTATCCTACAGTGCCTTTTGCTGTATGTCACGATACAGGTAGATATAGAGATGAATCTAAGTACCTATACATAGTTATGCCTCATATGATCATAGTTCATCAACCCTAGACCTATAATTCTGTAGGTCTATGTTTATGCAGAAATACACATATGTACATATATGTGTCTATCTGGATGTATGTCTGTGTACTACTCTGCATGTATGTGGGACTGGTTGCTGTAGTATTAATATTTTGGATTGTACATAACTTACTTTAAAACTGCAATGGGTTGATGGCATTTTTCCTTGATGGTATTGCAGTTATCAGCCCTGCGTTATCAGCAGGGAAAGGTTAATCTGAATATCTGCTTATCTGACATGCACACGTTTGTTAATAGTGCAACAAAAGTCTGAAGCTTTTCAGTTCATCTTAATTTGTAATAAATGGAAGTTCCGTTTGATTTTCTTCACTGTTGCTGTTTAAGATGTGTGGGGTTTGTGCTGTGTGTTGCTAGAATTGTACTGTGATGTGCTCAGTATGCAGGACATTTTGACGTAGAAAAAACGGCCAAACGGCCCAGCACTTTTTAGTGTTGGGAGAAGGTGAAACTATGGTAGTACCTTCAGTACATGTTTGTAGTGCTGGAATCAGAAGCTAGATGGTGTTTTATTTTTTGTGGTTTTATCAAAGGGCCTTAATTTAGAGAGAGTCATCAGTGTTAATGGTCAGATACGGAATTGAGTAAAGAGTAAGTAGAGAAGAAGCTCTTTGTGCCGTTAGGAAGTGTGTGGCATTTGCATCCTGGTGTTTTCTTCTGGCTGTCGTGCTCCACAGTTGCTACAGTTGTGCTGATGCAGGCTCAGATAATTCCACTGTGTATCTTTGTCCTAGATGAAGCATGGGTATGCATTTCTATTTCTGTTAACCTGCTTGTGAACGTTGCAGAGATTAAGTGCTTTGTTATCTGGGAGGGTGGGGGAAACAAACCCAAACCACCACCCCACTCCCCCCCAACTTGCCAATATAAACTGAAATAATGAATTATTTGAGCAGTCGGAATGTGCTCATGAAAGGAGAGCGTGCTGGTACGGCTGTGGAGTTTCTGATCCCAAACTGGGAGCCCCAGAGAGTGCCTGTCTTCAGAGTACTGTCTCGAGTTCCCCTACGGCCTCGAGAAACAGCATTGTGTTCAGATGTGTCGCTTTAATAGGAAGCTGAGAGTGCAACAGCAAGGTAAGGAAAGTGTTGCAAGAGAGAAGAGCACAGTGAAGTCTGTTAGACTTCAGGACTGTGGTTCTGGGTTGGGAACTGTTGTTTTAAAGTATCTTTGAACACTGAAGTGGGGATGTTTCAGTGCCTGCAAGGTTTGCATAGGAAAGTTACAACTTGTATCTCAGAGGGCCTTGCTTTAGCTACCCATTTGCCATTAGCTTTGGAATGAAAAAAATCATGCACGGCAATAAAGATGAACTAGAGAAATAAGTTTCCCAAAAGGTCTCAGATAAATAGAGGTATAAAAGGATGACCTAGTTTGGTTGACCTGATTTTTCCTCCTATCTGTCTTCATACAATCTAATACTTTTAATTTCTTTAAAAGGTAATTTTATTGGTGGTAATCAATTTGTGGGAAGACTTAAAGGCAATATTGCTCTAATAAAAGTGTCTTTGAAAAGAAAAACCTAGAAAAACTGAATTATCAGCTGTTAAAAGTAACAAGCTGATGTAGTCAGTTACTTAAATGGGGGAAAATAACTATTTTAAGAGGACTGAAGCTATGAATGATGTTGCCTCCTGGGCTGGATGTGTCATTAGGAACAAAACCAAACAAAATTACACGTTTCATTCATTCAGATTTATAGAAGGAAGAGTCAGTAATTTTGAGGGAAATCCAACCACGATNATCCTACCACGATGCTTCTGACAGTTTATTTAATAAATTTATTTTACTTCTAAACTTCCTTAGTCCAGTAAAAAGAGCTGAATTGCCTGCTGCTATGAATGTGCCACGGGCAACTACATTGGTAGACTGAAGGTTGCAAGTGCTGCATGGATCAGTTGGCTTGTTCAGCTTTTCATTTGCAATGATTTGCAGAAATCCTAACACAGTAAAGTGTATCCATATAATTTAGGATTCTCTTTCTTTGGAGGAAGAGCTGTAGGTTTTGTTTTTGTTTTTTTTCTATATTGGAGGGCAGGCCTTGATTCTTAAACATTATTGAAATATGTTAGTTTTAAGTATGTGATTTTAACTATAAGTTTTGGTGTGTAAAGGCATGGGTTGGAAAGCATCAGTCTCTATGGGGAAGTTAACCTAGTTAAAACCATATTGCTTTAAAGAACATATGCATTACTTTAATGTCCTTAGTTATAATACCAAACTTGCCAATTTTAAACTTTTTTATGTTGACTTCCTTCTCATTGTAGTCTTGTAAATTGTAGCTGCTTTTGTTTATTTTTTCTAAGGTTGGGATACAGCGGTGTCCTCTTAAACAATTTTGCATCTTGCTGCCTTGTCATTCTTACTGCCTCATGTGCGCGACATCTGCGTGTTGGTTTTCATCTGAAAACACACAGATGTTTTGTACTCTCCGTGTTCACAGGAAGAACAGCTTATACATGGATCAGTGAGGCTGAGAGCAGTTCTTTAGCTATGAGAGGTAGATGACCATCTTTCAGCTGTGCAGCTGGGATGCAGTGGGAACAAGGGGCCAGGACTTTCTTCTGGACAGCTAATAAAGGACAATCAATGGGAGGTTGAGAGGATGCGGTACGTGAGTGGCATTGTCTCATCTTCCTGCTTTTATTGGGGTCGAGCAGTTAGCACCTCTGCTATCATTGCTATCTTTCATATCTGCTATGGGGTCAGCATCATGGATGAGAAATCCACATCTTGTGCTGAGCTGGGTGTCTGTGGCTGTTCAGACAAGGTTCTAGTTTATGGAGGCGTTGGCTGGACTTTAGCAGGCAGTGCGTGTGATTCCCAGCTACTCACCTCATTTGAGAGTTTCAGGGGACTGTTGGTCCAAAATTTTCATATTATTTTCCATAGTTTGATTGGGGGTTTTTATAGATGTTGTCTCTTATGCTAGTATGGCATTATTCCTCTGATAGTTCTTGGAGGACAGCTATCTTTGAACAACTGGGTTCCTAACTTAAAGGATGCTATTATGGGTTTCCTGTCATAAGCGTTCAAGGGACTTGCCAGTGTAGATCATACATCATGTTGAAATGACTGATTGCTGTGGGACCCACACAGCTCTTCAGAAGCCTGAGTGGTGTTCCACTCTGTCCTAAATGCTTCACTTCTTATTTGACTGTACTTGACTCTCTAATGCATAACCCTGTGGTGGAACAGTGTCTTTTTTTGCCTCAAGGCACTCAGTGTTCTGGTAGTATATATGGTGCTTGAGTATAGCTTCCTCTTAGATTTTATTACTGGATTAGTTGTCCAGTATTTTTGCTATCTTACTGCACAAACCTCAGAAATTAGTTAACATAAGCAGAACAAAGGAAAACAACTGGTAGTAGTGCACTATACTTACAAACCAAACCTATCCACAGTTTGAGTTGATGACCAGCTGCTCTGTGAGGGAGTAAAATTTACCACGGGAGTGCCTCAGTGGTGAATGTGTTATGTCCTGCAGTTCTGTAGTGCATACCGGGTTGGTTTGTTAATTATTTTTACTGCTTTTCCACATGTAGAAAATAAGTCTTAATTCTTCCTTTATTTTCTGCTTGAAACTTTGCCTTCCTGCATAGGAAGCAGGATTAGGACTGGAAGCTATGATTTCATTATTAGTTACTCCCTCATGTATATTCTGATAATTTTAGCAAATAGGTAATTGTTAATTGAAATGAATACTGTTGTCCAGTAGGAGAACTCAAGGGAATCATTTAGCTTGAAATAAAGCTGGAAAATGAAACACTATTCTGGAGGGAAGGGCATATGTAGGTTAGTTTAACTCCTTCAAAAACCTGAGATTTCCCACAGAAATGAATTATTTATAAATTGCCTACAGGGCAGCAGCCCTGTTGCACATAATGTTAAAGGAAGGAAATAATCTCTCAGATAGTCTGAGTCTCCCCAGATAGCTCTAAGTATTTGACAGTTTTTTTCTAAGATTTCCATTTTTAGTAGCATAGGTCGTTAAACAAAGCTGTGTTGATTTTTATTCTGACCAAACCAAAATGTAAAACTAATTTTAACTCATTTCCTGTGAGAGTGTATAAACATAATGGTGTGTAAGCGTTAATGGACATATAGGGAACTTTACCTAAATGTTAGTGGAGAAAAATTACTATGATTTTAGGCAGGTTGAAGAATCTTGGAAAGTACTTCAAGTACTCACTGGAATTTATTTTAGTAAAGAAATGTGTTCTTTTATACGTACTTTATTTTTTTGATATTTCTACTTCATTAAGAGTAGCCCCAGAAGGGAGAAATGTAACTTATGTTGTTTCCCTGAACAGCTTTTTGCTATAAAACTGGAACATGGGAGCTTCACACTTAAAGCTTTGGGCATGAGTCTGTTTTTTGGACCATGTTCTGAAGTTGTCATTAAGCTGGATATTTAGCCATATAGTCAGTCACAAATCAATCATAACCTTTTGTATTTTCCCTGTAAACAGAAGACCTTTTCAAGGGCTATTCCACAGAACAGCTGTGAAAATTGCCCTCATATTCTGTGGTAACATTGTTCCAGTCACTTCTTTGACTAGTGACAGATTTTCTTGATGTGTTGATTAAGATGATGAAATTTGAACTTTCATTGCTTTGTTTTGTTTTTCATTACAGTGAAAATGCAGCCTGCAAGTTGTTTAGGATGTCAGCTTCCTATTTTTCTTGTTCTGAAAAGAACAGGTAGATACCTGAATGCAGGAAACTGGCAGAGATGCCTAGTTCTATTTATTACAAATTACAGAAATCCATAGCCTGTTAAAAAATGATTTAAATTTAGAGACCAATAACACTAGAAAAAATGCACTTCTCCTTAAGTCAGCAAGCTGTTGCCATAAATCTGTGTATAAACTGTGATTTCTTAAATGGAAATAATATTTACTGCTAAAATGCTAGCTAATCCCCTAACTAATAGCCAGAATGAGAGCTTACATTTGGTAATTTATATGTTACTAAACACTAGCATTTTTGGTGCAAAAGTGTAGCAGTGTATCTTTCTGGCAATGCATTTTAAAAAGCATTAGCACTGTTTAAATTGGTGATTGTGTGAAAATGAACCCAGCATCCTGTTTGTACAGTCTTATAGCATACATAATAGGCTTCCCTTCCTGTATTCATAGAAAAAATATTCCGTGTCTGGTGAAGTAAGGCAATGTGATCATCCAATGAAGAAAGTATGTGCATATAAAAACCCCAGTGACTATATTTTTAGCTCTTACGGGTGAAGATAACTTCCAGACATAATAAGTGTACATGAGGCCAGGATGTGTTTAGAAGTGAGAAAAGTAGCAGTGAAGTGAAAAGGGAATTTGATGCAGGGATATAATTAGGTAGTGAACTGATTTATTTCTAGGGAGACAGTACCCTTGAACTAAACTTGACCATGATTTAAGTTCAGTTATTTTTTTTATGATTTTCTGCATGGCATATCAGGGATTCGTTGGAATGGGCTTCAGTAAGTAAATGCAAAAGTGAGTTCCTTCTATTCTTGCATTTAAGTGGTGTGTCTTTTAGATTCCATGGGGTCATTGTATTACTTAGCACTTTAAAACCTCTAGAACTTGATCATGAAGTTTGGAGTTTCCCGAATCATGCACAGATGGGGGTAGATTTTTGGGTTGTTCCTTGCAAGCTATTCCAAGACAAGTGATACTAACAGAGAGCAGGTAACACAAGATTTGTATGATTTATTTTTTTTTTTTCCCCTTTCCCTGTGAAGAGATTTTTGCGAGTGTGGTATTGGAATTGAGTATTGACTGGCAACAACTGAGAGCATCAAATGTGCTCTGTTTGTAGTAATGTAGCTTTTACCCATTTTATATGCTAGAACTGAAGATTTGGATATTGATCACAACTTTTTCTCCTTTCTGTAGTAGCTCAGCTTAATGACTGTATGGTTGTCGTATTGTGCGGAAAATTAAGTATAGAAAACCTTTTAACTTATAAACTGGTCTTGAGAAAACTTCCAGGAGAAAATTGGGGAACTTTGCTTACTTAAGGTGTATTATGAATTTTAAGGGTATCTCAAATGCCATAGAGAAAGGATTTTTGCAGAAGATAGAAGAAATGCCTGCTTGGGTGGGCTTCCTTTCCCATTCATACTATTGCTGTCTTTTGATTTGTCTTTAGCTTGTTGGATCTAGCTTCTGGACTTTGTACAAACAAGATGCCCTTTAGGAGTTCTGCATTTGTGTCAGGTCATAGTTGAATCATCTCTTCAAAGTGTGTAGTTTTCCCCTGGGCATAGTAATGTCAGATCTTATGCAAATTGTGACATGCCTGAAAGTTGGGCCTTTTTGATTCTCTTTGGAAATGGTCTTTGTAAGAGTTGTCATGCAGACTCTTATGAGTTTTCATGTTATGGTTTGTTTATTATGCCAGGATTAATCCTTTAGGGTCTGTACTGGACCAGGTAATATTGCTTGTGGATCCCTCTGCTCAAAAGAGGAACTGCAGAACGGAACCATTGTCCAAGCTTGGCTATTGTAGAGAGTTCTGCAGGCTGAAGGCTAGTTTAAGTGTCTGGAAATAAAGGTGCTGGCAGCTAGAAGGGGTGCTGTCAATATTCCCAGAGAAGGCGGTGCAGCTTGCACTGGGGTCATGATTCAACCCGCTAGTAAGTAGCGTGTGCTTGAGCGTTCTCACATCGTGTACTCTTCACTATAATGCATCTATAAGAAGCACTTGCATCCTGATAAGACATTGTGACTTTGGCTGTAGAGTATGTATTTCTGTATTTTGCATTTTAAAACCAGGATTTAGCAATCCTGTGTGTCTCATCCTATTACTTGACATGCAGTTACTGTCTCTTTAGAACAAACGTGTATTCCTGTCTGGGCTTATCAGCATTAATAGCTGGTCTGGTTCCCTGGTGGAATACTGGTGCATTGGGAAGGAGAGGAAGGTAGCCTCTAAGGGAACGCACAATGCAAGAATTAACAATGCTACTGTTCTTTAAAGTCAAATTGCAGCAGACATTGGGGTTGAGGTTAAACTTAACTGACACATTGAAAATAAATTGAGATCTTTTAAAGCTATTGATTTTTGTTTTGGAATGCTGCCACTTCCGTCATGGGAAAATAAGAGAAACTTGGTTTGTGTCCTACTTATAGCGTGCTTAAATAGTTCTTTGACTAAGTGTAGGGAGTTCTGATCTGTGGAAAGGGTGATCGTTTCTCTGTGACCCTAACTGCAGTCAATATCAAGGCTATTTCCTCGCTAGAAATCCTGCAGTAGATTGTCTTCCACATCTGTAGGAATTCAGAAGTTTTTTTGTTTTTCCTGTAATGGCATATCAGTTTCCACACTGAAAAGCAAGTTCCTTTTAAGTTGTTCAGTGCTACATAGCCTCACTTTCCCAGTTGTTCTTTTTCTTGTAGAAAAAAAAGAAACTCAGATTTTGCTTACTTTCAGTATTTTCTATCTTTGTAAAATTTTAGATTCCTTTTTTTTTTTTTTTTCTTTAACCTTCCCCAAGAGTGGCTTTGATAGATCGGAGGAAGTCACTTTGGTAATGCAACTTTCCTCATTTGCTGTATTTCATCTACTTATTTTGTCATTCTGAGGAGCAGTGACTAGCAGTTTCACAAACTTAAGTTTTCATTATCTACAAGTGTAATGAAGTGTTGACTCTCCAGCTTTAGATCTGTAAGGTCAATACTTGGTAAAATGCTATAAAGTGTAATTTTTTTTGGCAGAGGTAAAGAGTATCTCGATGGAGAAGGAAGCAGTGAAGAGTGTAAGTTAGGAGGAAGCTATTCAGGAGTTTCTTTGTGGTGATTACATTGAGTTTTAGTGAACTAAAACAGGAAGGTATTTGTAGCTTATATGTGTGCAGGTTGGCAGCCTGCTGCTCTCTGTAATGTGTTGAGCAATATACTGAGTTGAAAGAGACAGTAAAAATGTGGAAGAAGTTCTGCTTGTGCCAGGAACCGTCACCGGGTATTTTACAGTCAAGCAAAGCCTGATGGGGGTCTCTGCAGGCAGTGGGCTTTGTGATGCTAATCCACCCACAGCCTTCCTTCTGGTGTGTCTTCAGTCCCAGCATCTTATCGAGTCACCTTGTTCACTCCGTGGCTTTGCTGAAATGATTTCCGGTTTTCCAGAATTAGAATGTGAATTTGACCACAACTGTAGTATTTTCTCTTATTTTTTTTTTTTTTAAATCTCTGCAAGCAGAGAAAAGAGGAATACTTCATTTAGTGTTGAGCAGCTTTCCTGCTCCTAGATGGGCAAATGTGGTCTGCAGCCAGTGGCAGTAGCAGGTTGCTATAAAGACAGCATTTGCTCTGGTATGGGGAAGGAATGGCAATAAAGGAGATAAGAAGTTTACAGAACAATATTAAAGAAACAGAATTGGAATAAAAGGAATAAGAGGTGGAAACCTGTTAAGCTTGGTGCAGTGGTTAAGTGGTTGTTATATAAAATCTCAATATGTAAGTAGCTATTGTAGTTTGTTAACTGTTGCCTCCAGTACAGTAAAAATAGTTCAGTTAATCTTTGTCTGTAGGGGTGGGCATGAAACTGTCCTGGTGAGAGTTCATTATACCAGAACTTGAAGAGTCTTGCATTGATGAAGAAGCATGGCTCATCCCAAACTTAAAAAATCCAGGAGCTATAGAAGTAGGAAATCTCATGATCCATATCTTATAATGACAAAGGTCATAAAAAACCTGTCCTTTCCCATATCTCATTTGTTAGCTTCTGCAACATGTGGTGAAAAGAAACAGGTAAAAAGCAGTTCATGCACTTGTGGTTGTAGCTGGAGAGAAACTATTAAAATCTGAAGTACATCCAAAATGGTTACTTGCTTTTCCCTAAAGATGGAAAGGCCTAGGCCTTTTGCTACTACTTCTTTTTTCTATTTTTGCTGACTTATTTTATTTTTGCTGATTTCTTATAAGAAACTTGTGATTTCCATCAAATGCACTAATATATTGGTGTTTGTAAGTTACAGTGTTTTGATGGTATCTAAATATTTAAGTACATAATAATTATTTAATCAGAATTAATAAAGCACTAAGGAAGTTCTGCTTTGTAAAGGCTGCTTGTATGCTGAGGTGATGGGCTTGTTAGCTGAACACAGTGAAGTGGTTAAATATTAGTAATTTTAATTGTGGTGTTTGGGACAAAGGAATAATATGAATGAGATTTGTCTTCTGCTGCCTGGAAAAGATCTCTAAATGTTCTAAACGTGTCTTTTTGTTCTAATTTCTTTTCTTGGTGGTGTTGAGACCACATATGGTACAATAGATGTCTTCATAACTGGGAAGAGAGATGAGTAGATGAATCTACAGACCGTTTGTGCTGGTGCTTGAGTACACCTGTATTTTACCAACCAACTGTGGTGAAATCAATTATTGAATCTTCATCCAGCCAACATGGTGAATGAAGATACGGTAGAAAGACGACTTATGGGAAATGTTCCCGGAGTTAGAATTTGGCCAGGATGCTCCCCTGATTGCTTTTGCTGTTAAAGGACTGCTTTTTCATTAAAATTATCCCAACAATTACCTTGAAAAGAGATGGAGCAGCAAGCACAGTATTAGTGTAGTGCATATACGCACAAGGGAAGAAAAACCTGAAGTTATTTCCGTATTGAGGGCAGTCTCCTTGGGATTTCTTTGGGCTCACAGCTTAAAAGCAAAAGGGCAAAACTGTCTGAGACTTGCTCAGGCAAGTAGGAGCTGGGTAGAAAACAGATAGTGCCTTAATAATAACAACTTATAAAATAATGGACAGTTGATGTGACCATAACTGCAGTTGTGGCATTTTGGACAAAGCAATAACATGAATGAGATTTTTTTTCTTTTATGCTGCCTGGAAAGGCTGAAAAATTGTCTTCTGTACATGGTGCAATAGGTACTTTCTTACCCAGGGAGGAAAAGGAGTAGATAGATTTTTAGGATCATATGATGCTATATGGTTTATACATGTCAAATGTATGCCTAGTCTAATACTTTATTCTGACTGGTGGATACTGGGAGAAAGAATGTAAGAAATGGAACAGAGCCATCTCCCAGTTGCTCTCGATGGCAGATTCTGAGCAGAACGTCCCAGGCTGTGGTTCAGGGTAGCAAGAGGTTGAGGATTGCAGGACGCTGGGGTCTGTCACTGCTGTAGTGATGGCCAGGACAGCAGCAGGTACTGCTTCCTGCCATGTTTAACCAGGCTCAGGGCTGCTTGCAAATATTTCACGTTTTTAGCTCTCTATAACTTCCTCTCATTCAACTTCCTCTTTTTTTTTTTCTTGTTGGTTGGTTTTTTGTTAAGGAAAAATGTGTGGTGAATTATTATATTTTATTTAGCCTTTTCCTGTCGGGCAAAGATACCAGAGATAAGTATGCAGTAACTGTAAATGGTTCTTCTGGAGCCGTGTCTTTAGCCAGATCCTGTGCTTGCTCAAATCTACTTCAAGGTGTTTTTTCTTGCTGAGGGATTGAGTGAGAGAGCTCTCTGGCAAATTGATCTGAAAGAAAGAAATCTGTACTCAGACTTTAGTTAGTTAGAAGAGGCCCAGCTAAAAAAGTAAAACTACTGAACAGAAAATTGGTTTGTTTTGCCCCAAACCAGGACACCATCCGAAATTCTTACTTTCTTATTTTTCAGCTTCATAATCTTCCCACTCTTTTCCTCAGGAACCTGTAAGTTTTTTGTGTGTGTGTTTCTTGTGCTGTGATTGCTTCCTTGCTAGTATAGATCCTATACAATCCTAGGTGTGTTAAAATGTGTTCTAGAAGCTTGACTTGCTATTTCTCACCTTCTAGCTTGTCTCTGCTTTTGAAATGCCTGATGCTGCTTTCCCTCTGACGTGTTCCTGCCCATCAGTCCGCCATAATTTGTAGAGTGGCATTAGTTTCCCAGTATGTGGTCCTGCTGTCAAGTTTAAGATTCCTTGTATACCAGTGTTCTCCTCTTATACCTGAATTTAGACACCCCTGAAGTGATCAGGCAGTTGGGCTAGATGATCACTGTAGGTCCCTTCCACTTGATATACTCTATTCAGTTCTAAATTTATAACTTATCATAATATCTAGATTTCGTGCAGCCGAACAGAAACACCTACCCGTTTCTTCCTGCAGGAAGCACTTCATGTGCCTGAACTTTGACTTCTGCTCTGCCCTTTATTTAGGGTGTGGTGCTCTCAGGCCTATCACAGAGGCTGCTATAGTCATTTCTTCTACTGCTTCTGAGTCTAAGCCTCTTTAGAGCTGGTTGAATTTTGGTCGAGGTACAGCTCGGTCTTGTGTCTGATTTGGTTTTTTAGTTTTTTTTTTTTTTTT
>VZTM01029794.1:85896-115675 GCA_013400555.1 Jacana jacana
ATTCATGGCACTTGTCCCATAGGAATGGGTAAGATGAGGGTAGGGGAGTGGGGAAAGTCCCAAAACTTACAAACAGGTTGATATATGGAACAGCATACAAAATTATATTAGTGACTGTGCTTGGAAAATATTGTCTTTGCTTTTTGGTTTTGTTTTTCTTCTAATTGGAGGCTTATAGCCTATTTCATAGTATTTTAGTATTGTAATTCTCAGCTGATACTGCCAAGGTATGCACATTTATTTTACTGTTTCTAGACTCCTGCTTGTATCCAGTCTTAGCACAGGCAGTATTTTTTATTTTGACTCAGGTCAGAGCAGTGTTACGCAGGGCAAGAGGTCTCCCACCTGCAGTGATTTTCTTTGTCTACAGTGTTACAAATCAGGTTTCTCTGCCTGCTATTTATACAGGTTATGTTGAAAATTAGTTTTTAGTGTTGCCAAGATGAGCATAGTCTGTGTGAAAGCTTGGTGTAGCTGTTTACGTATCTTTTCAAGAGTTGAGTCTTCCTTTTCTAGATAGTAGCAATGTTTTCAGATAATATATTTAGCATTTCAATCACTGTGTTGTCAGATACTTACTGTCCTGCCTCCAAATACCTGCTGCTTTTTTGTCATCAACTAACATGGCAAACTTTTCAAGAGCGTTACGCTGGAAGGAAAAAAACCCTGCTGTGGTAGTTGTGTTTTGTTTGTTCGGTGATGTAATCTGTGGTAAAGTCCTCAGAGAAGAGGGGGAAAAAAATTGAGAGCTGATAGTTCTCGATTTGCCTATTTTAAAATTTTACTTTGCCATTGGTTTTACTCTATAAATTACACTTTAATGAATTATTAGATATATATTATTCAACTAAAGTAATGCAAAGTTTTATCCACATTTGCATGTAAAATTTGCTGGTTTTTCACTATATCCAGACAAATTTTATGAAAGTAGGTTTTTTGTATGTAGTAGAAATGCTAAATTTTGTTGGTGCTTTTTTCCTTTTTTTGCTGGGAAAATGACTTGAGGAATTGAATGGCAAATTCATTTTTCCTTCTTTTCTTTAACAGTTGAGGTGTGCAGTGAGTCTCCAGTGTTTTAGTAGATTTTAGAAGAAATCAAGAAGAAAACTGTTTTTCCAACCAAATTGTCTTATTTACGATGTCCTTCTGCTTGTACGTTATTGCACAGTCAGGGATGAACAAGAGTTTAAATAGCAACCAACCTCCCCTATTCTCAGCCTTCCCCAAAAGAAAGCAAGCCATGAACATTTCAAGGAGGATAATCGAGCATCAGAGGTGGAGGGGGGGGAATGTGAACAGGATACCACTCAGTGGAAATACTGAACTTCTTGGAAACGACATTCTCTGTTTCCCTCTTGACCTTGTTACTTACCGCCACTGTGTTGGTGTCCATAGAATGGCTGGGTTTGCAGCCACCTGGCTTTAGCTGGAAGCCAGAGTTAACTATCTGAATTCTTCAGGTTCCTTTCAAAAACTGGATGTCCACACAATCTAAAATAAGAAGCACTGCTGGCTCCTCTTGGAGTTTCTCTCAGTTTAAGAGAATTTATACTTTTGTTTTCCCCTTCAGTTTTGAGGTTACAAAGGCCTAATTTTAGTGGGGTGAGAAAAGCTGTATTGCTCTTGTTATTTCCGAGGTTGTTGGAAGACATGGGCTGGATTTTGTTATTAAGAGGTTTTGACTGTTTCAAATTTCCAGTACTTGAAATAGATGGAGGGGGGAAATGGCATATTGTTGTAAGCACAGCAGACCTCCTGTCACTTCTCTTAATTGCAAATGCCTTGTACTGGAAGGCAGGGACCTTCTGTCTCTGGGTGTGCCTGAACAGGGAGTTGGACATTAGGATTTGAAGCCTGTTAAAAGTGAGGTTTTACTTCCTGTTGAGTTGGCAGTGTGTTAAAAGCTGCATGCTTCAGAGCAAAGTACTTGCTGCTAACAGCTGTTCCTGAGCCAGCCTCTCTGTGCTCTTCCAGGTGTTCTGAGCAGTAGTGGATGTTTCTGTTTCTCACGGGTGTTCTTAATGTAGTTGTTAGTCCCTAACACGGCAGTGTATTTCATAAATAATTCTATAGCTATATCCCATATTGCTGCTGTAGTGGCTCTTCCAAAGTTCCACGTCTCATGATGTCTAGAGTTGGTTTCAAATTGGTTGTAAACTGCTGAAGAGCTGAAAGTACTGGATAATTACGTTTTTAAACTCCATCATAGTGAATAGTGTAAAAGAAGAGAAGAGGCATTTTTGAGTGATCTTCTTGTACTTCATTGATGAACCCATTACTTTCTGATGCTTCTGTTACCTTGAGATTTTAAAATATAACATAAATGTTTCATTTCAGAGGTTAAGAAGATTGTCAACAAAATACAGAACAGAGAAGATCTACCCAACAGCCACTGGAGAAAAAGAAGAAAATGTTAAAAAGAATAGATACAAGGATATATTGCCATGTAAGTCTGATTTACGTGTTAACAGAAGACAAAGGCTAGTCTTTGTTATTCTTAATGTATTTTGAATTTTACTCTTTAGCTGTGACAGAAGGGCAAAATTGTAGATAATTTGCTGAAATATAATTTTCATAAATTCTTTATTTTTAAAACTTGGAAGGTAAAGTCAGTAAACATTTATCTATTTTATTAGGGGAGCTATCACCTACAGAAAAAGTGTCTGCTAGGTCCTGAGCCCCATCAAGCTGGTATTTTCATTTTAGCTTGGAATAGTGTAGAACTTTACTAGGTGCTTAACTGTATTTTTTCCTTAGGAGCATGTTATTCATGGTAGGAAAAAAAGCAAATGTCGGCACGAACTCCAGATGAGATGTTAAGCAGACTTACGGAACCGGGCTTTGTGGTTTGAAGTGGAGTAGATATTTTACTTGTTTGTACCCTGCAAGTGGTGTCACAGAACTTTATTGCAGGATTATCTTTGGTTTGTATTTTGCTAGAGCCCAAATGAAATTCTGTTTAATGTATGAACACAGAAAGCAAAGGCAAACCAGAGCAGAATATACATTTTAAAACCACTGGCGTGTGGGTATAGCTGGTAGTTGATCTGTAATGACAAGATTGTTACAAGCTCACTTGATGTAGCTCATGAGGCCGTGTATTTCAGCAGCTCTTAATGTGCTTCTCAGTATGAAGAGCTGACAGCGAGATTAAAGGAGAGTCTTCTGACAAATGCCATTTTTCATATCCCAGAAGATGAGCAACAGATTTTAGTCTGCTGAGCTTTCACAGAAATCTTTGGTTTATAACTGATTTGAACTTGAAAACGGTCTTAAGTATCGTTAGCTTTCATTTTCAAAATGTGTTACAGTAATAAACTCCAGTGAATTACTCTCAGTTTCAGCTTGCTGCATACCTGTGTGCTCTGCTTTTCTAGTGCTGGAGTTTTTACTGTTTATCAGTGATGGAGCAGCACTTCCAGCAGTGAACTTTGTCCTAAGCCACAGGCTCTAGATTTTTTTAACAAGGTGGGCATAGTGCTCACTGCTGCAAGGAAGGAGGAGCTGTTATACTCTTTCTTCCATGCTGGCATTTTGGTGCCAATGGGCAATGGAGCAAAATCTTGGTAGCAGCTAGGCTGAACCGAGGGGACACTGAATAGCTGTGTCTAGTAGTGAATAGCAGTGAGTGGCTGTGACTGGAGTGGTAGGGGTTGCTTTTCTTTCACCTACATAATAAAAGAAAAACAAAAGCCTGAGTCATTGGGGTCTGAAAGGGTAGGCAGATCACAGTGGGGAAAAATAAGCAAACCTCAAAGCTGTTGCTGAAGAAAATTGAAGATGTATTTTCAGTTAAAGCAAGAATATCTTCAAACAGCCAAAGGTTCCAACAATGAAGTGATGGGAGACCAGCTTGACAGAAGTGGAAGCCAGGAGATGTTTTGGAGGAGGCAGGAGGATGATGCTTTGCTTATCTTTTATAAATCCAGAAAAGAATTTACCCTTGTAACGTGATTGGAGATTAGTGTTATATTTATCAGGAATTGTTCTTGCTACCAGAGGGGTCAGTACTTCGATACTGAGTTCAGAGTAAAGACATGCACGTTCAAATTGCAGTTCACTAAGCTGCCCTGAATGGCAGTTAAATCAAATGTGGTGGTCACTGATTACCTGAAGACACCAATTTAAAATTGTCAACTGAGCCTTTGAGCTAATTATAAACATCCAAGCATTTAATTTTCTGAACCTGGAGCCAGCATTGGAATTCTTTGTGGAGAGTTGTATTCTAGACCTAAAATTCTGAAAGAGTAGAGCTGTGGCAGATACAGGCAGGAAACTGCCTAGAATTTTGGATACTGTGCTGGGAAGGTAGGAGCTCTTGTTAGCCTACCACTTTAATTAGTCTGGTCCCTAATTTAAAAGTAGCTTTTAGTGTTAAGTCTGTGAAACCACTGCATGCTTATAAAGTGTTCTTGCTTTTGCATTAGAGGTATGAGAGTGCAATAGAGTGTGTAATATGCTTTAAGGGTTTCACTAGGCCTTTATGTGAGAACGCATTGTCTCTAGATCTGTGATCTAAATGTCTTGTAATCTACACTGGTGCTTTTTTAGGAAGCATTACATGGTAACACAAGCACTTTTTGCATGTTATCGGGACTGGCAGAAAAGTTCACCGTTTTGGAAGCAAGTATCTTAGAAGCTTTTTGGAAGAGCTTTCTGTCTAGAAATAACTCTTAGCATGTACTTCTTGTGGGCAGGGTTCCCCATTTTATTATCAGTGATGTTTTGAGAAAAAAAAAAAACAACCAACCCAACCATATTTCCTCTTTTAAAATTGACTCGTTCTTTATATTTTGTTCTTGAATTTAGCTCTAATAAAAGCTTTAGTGGCTGCTCTGTGGTTAAGGAATTGACCCTGGGAGCAGAAGGCAAAAGAAATAGCTTGAGCAGATGCTGTTTCTGCAGATCTTCTGTTCCCCAGTTCAAAGATTTTATTTTTTTCCAAGTAAAACAGCCTCTATTGTGGAGATAGTTCAAGTGCTTTTTATGTGACAGCTCAGAAGTGTTTATATCAACAGGAGCTGGAAGGACTGGCAAACCTGCCAGCCACCTACCCTCCTTCTTAGTGAGGATCATTGCATGTTGGATCATGAGGATTGTTACAGTTCCTTTTGTATTAAAGATGCAGTTAATATTTTTTTTTTTCAATGCCAAAAATAATTCAAAGATGTTTAGTTTATTCTGTCAACCAGTAACGAAGGCTGTTTTTAAGACCACTGAGGGTTTTGGTCTCAAAAGAGCTGCTGATTTTCTAAGAAGCTTTCTGTGAGATGGTTAGTTATGCCTGAGGCAGAAACTTGAAATGTCAGGACCCCCTAAATGAAGGTGTCTGCTGCAAATAGTTGAAAAGTGCCCCAGCAAAGTTCCTGGAGCAGTGTTAGTGGGGCAGAAGTCAGGCCATGCCTAAGCAATAAACCCAGTGCGTTTCATGTCATGGTGCTTGGAGGCCTCCTTGGACCTGCTGGCTGCTTTACAGAATCACAGAATATTAGGGATTGGAAGGGACCTTGAAAGATCATCTAGTCCAATTCCCCCCCATAGCTTTAGCTATGCACCAGTGTTTTATTCTTTCCGTTTCCTCTAAATGTGCCTTTAATGCTGACCATCGTGATCTGTGTTAGTACTGTGTGACTACAGCTTTGATTACTTCTGATGAATTGAATTCTCCTTCTTTGGAATTCCAGGGGTAATTCAATACAGTAAGTGGCACTCTGTAAACTTGCCCATTAGAAGCATGTTCTAGTAGGAGCTACTCTGCATATCACTGCCTGAGCTGATTTACCCATAAATTAAATTGACTGACTGATGAGCTTGTGTGACTTATCTTTGGGAAACATTCTTTAATGCTTCACTTCTTCTGTACATGCTCTATGCACTATATATATATTATAGTCACATGATGATTTACATGTCTTGTAATTCTTCTCTAATGAAAAATAACTCTTCTTTTAGTTGACCACAGCCGGGTTAAACTGACCTTAAAAACTCCCCCACAAGATTCAGACTACATCAATGCAAACTTTATTAAGGTATGTATTACTACCTTAACAGCTCTTAAATTCTTTTTAAGCTTTTATTTCATATCAGTTGTAGTATTACATGAGATAAGAATTTAAAGCTGTGAGGGAAGATTTTTCTTGTGACTTGAATAAATTTGCAAGCACGATGTCATTTATAAAGCAGATTTTTTAAGTCATTTTAATATTACTCTGAGTGTAAGTATAATATGAAATACTTTATTTTAAAGTGACAGGCAACCAGTGACAGGCAATTGGAACTTCATACTATAGGGCAATTCAGATGCGATTGTTTTAACAGGTGATAGTGCTCAAAGTGCCAGATTTTAAGACTTGCTGGTTTTTAGGGATCGTGAGGCATTTGACAAATGATGTATGTTACCATGCACTTGCTGCTGCTCACGGCAGTGTGTGGCAGTGGAATAATATCTAACATTCTTAAAGAAAAGCCAGTTTGGCTAAAAGCCCATAACACTTTTGTGTCAATGTCTTCAAGCTTTGCATAAAACAATTTTTTAAAATTTTGGATTTTGAAATGTAATATTACAGGGAGAGGGGAGCTTAAATTTGTTTAAGGGGATGCTTTTTACCAGAAAAAAAATCAAATTTGCTTGATTAAATGTTTAAGAAAGAAAATGGGGACTTAAAGGGAATCTTCAGAATCTCAATGTACAGAAACCTATTTTCTGTTACAGTCTCTGGCAGCACGTTAGCTCTTACAGTCTTGAGCTCCCTTGAAATCCCCAGCTGATTCTCACTGATCTAAATGGGACTCATTTCGTATTTACCCTTCCCGTTGTATATTAAAAAAAGATAATCTAATTTTACATTGTTATAACCTAAAGTCTTTTTATCAAGTGCAGATAAATTTTATTTATAAACACTTCTGTTTTCTTTGTGCAATCCTAGGGAGTACATGGGCCAAAAGCATATGTTGCTACCCAGGGACCATTAGCAAACACAGTAATAGACTTCTGGAGGATGATATGGGAGTACAATGTTGCTGTAAGTACCTGCTTTCACTTCATGGCACAGTATAATTGTGTGTCTTCTGCCTGAGCTGGCTATTATTATAAAAAATGTCAGTGGTTTAGTCCATTTACTTCTCAAATCTTGGTTTTGTGCTTTAAATAGCATTCTGTATATCGTTAATATTATTTATTCAATTCAAAGTAATAATTTTGTTGGATATGAAATCATGCCTATTTATGAATAGGTTGATGCTTGATTACACCTGTCCTACAGGAGACCTTACAACTGCTTTAATGTGGACTGACAAAATAGGATACAGAAGCAGCATGTGAAACAAACAACAAAGATAATCTTGGGTTACTTATTGGTTTATATATTCTACATCTGTTTAAGCAAGTTAACTTTTCAGTACTGTTAAATCTGATATGTTCAACAAATTATTTCGGAAAATATTTTTTTACTTTGTCAGACTTTAAGTCATGGGTACTTTTTGTAACAACTTACCCATTGGTGCATTTTTAAGTATCTGAAGTAGTTTCACCTAAGAAACCTGGTTCTTGTTTTTTAAATAGGTTTTTGCACCTACTGTCAATGGTCTATGTCATTTTAAGTGAATACAGCTGTATGTTTCTGCTGATCTGCAAATGGTTCTATATTTTTCTGATTAAGTTGAGACTTTCCAATCAGGCTGAATAAGGTACTTGTACAGGACTACAGTGAACTGAAATTTATGTAGCCTTAAAATGTTGTGTTAGTCGGTAGGTTATTTTGTGCAGAATAAATCTTCAATACCATTTTAGAATGAAAAGAGCATACATCTGCATGTAGGAAGATATTATTAATTAGTCTCTTCAGTAGTAACCAATTAAGAAATATCAGTATCTGCTATAGATAGAAGCAAGCATTGAAGCACTGGTGAATTTACTTGATCTAAAACCAGCTAACTTTGAGCATATCTTTTTTTGTCTTCTCAGATAATTGTAATGGCCTGTCGAGAATTTGAAATGGGAAGGGTATGTAAATGCCAAATACAAAACTAAACAGGCACTGCCCATGCAGGGCAGTGTGCCAATACCTGTGGAGTTTCATATGCCAAAGCCATAGCTGTAAAACTAATCTGCCATGGAAATGAGAATGCCTATCGTTATATTTGTGTCATAGTAAATAATGAAGGTGACGGCTTTTCTTAGTTCCATTTATGGTGTTGCATTATTCTTTAGGTAGCATCTCGGTGGAATACCCAGTTTGGATACAGAACTGTACCAGTGGTCTCTTTCTGGCCATGTCACTGTGGAAAAAAATTTTGCTCTTCATGGGATGTAGGCCAACTGTCAAAATCCAGAGTCTTCCTTTCCTGTCAATTGATTTAGCTGCAAAAACAATCTATTTTTTAAATCAGCCTTCCAGTATCTGAAGGGAGCCCACAGAAGAGCTGGTGAGGGACTCTTTGTCAGGGAGTATAGTGACAGGACAAGGGTAATGGCTTTAAGAGGGGAAATATAGATTCGATATGAGAAATTCTTTCCTGTGAGGGTGGTGAGGCAGTGGAACAGGTTGCCCAGAGAAGCTGTGGCTGCCCCATCCCTGGAGGTGTTTAAGGCCAGGCTGGATGGGGCTTTGAGCAACCTGCTCTAGTGGGAGGTGTCCCTGCCCATGGCAGAGGGGTTGGAACTTGATGATCTTCAAGGTCCCTTCCAACTCGCACCTTTCTATGGTTCTATAAATCTCTCTGCTGTATTTTTACATTCTTTCCTGAGAAGTGAAAAAAAAACTCCACAAAGTTGTCCCAAATTGTGAACTCCAAACTTTCACAAAAACTAAATTCTCTCTCGTTGCTTCCCTCTGGACGATGCGTGCTTGCACATAAGTGGGCAGTCATGAATTCCACATCCTGATGTGTGTTTGACTGTATTTATTGGTCATCTGGTCTTTTTGGTTTGTTTTTCTTCTAGTATCCAAAAGAAAAGACATTTTATTGTCTTAAAAGAAATTCAGCGAGGCACCAGTAGGCAGGTGTTAAGGAATAAAAGACAGAAGAAGGCACTTGAGATTATAATTTTGACTGCTCTGCTTCTCTTAACCATCATTTTTGGGTACTATGTGTAAATTAAATAAGGTTTCTTTGCTTTAACAGAAAAAATGTGAGCGTTACTGGCCTCTGTATGGAGAAGCAGCTGTAACTTTTGGACCATTTCGTGTTTCTTGTGTAAGTAAAGCTTTATAATTAATTTTGAAAGATTTAATGCTTTTGTAACTTAAAATAACTGCTCAGCAAACAATTTGTATTACAAAACAAATGCTTTTTTAAGTGTTTGGTACCAAGTTTTACACAAAGGAATGCACTGGAAAACACTGTATCTAAGCTATGTGGTTTTTTGAATCCTCTGTGATTAATTTTTTCATTTTTTAAAGCTTGGTCTTGTATCTTTTTACAAAATAATTTATGTAGCTTTACGTGATGTAGGTCTGAAAATCCGTACCATCCCCCAGACATCAGATACTATTCCTGCGGTCGTTTCAGTTGTGATTTAAGTGCTCTGGATGTGCATGCGAAATCAAAGTATCACTGGAAAAGGTTCTTCTCCTTAAATTACATAAAGTTAATTAGCATAAATCAGGAAAATAGAATCTAAAGTTTTAATTTTTTTTTAAACTTGCTTTATTCATAGCAGATACAGGTTTGTTTGAAAATACTTCCTTTGGTTCTGTTGTTGCTTTTAAAATGAAAATGCAAATGAATAGCAGATCCCCATGAGGTCTGAATTTTTTCCTGGAGAATTCCCAGGGGATAACTGTTAAGTAAGCTGTGATTCCAGCAAGATGAAGGAAACCCGAACATTCGCATTGTGTGTTGTGTCAATGTTATCAGGAGTTCTGATCTGTGAACAGAACTGCCAGAACCTCTTCCAGGTTTGATACTTGCTCCTAGATGATAATGTAAGGATTTCTGGGAGATTAACAGGCAGGAAGAGGGACTGTGGAGATCTCAGAAATCCACTTGGTGAATTGTGAGTTTTTCAGGGTGTGGGTGAGGATACGGTGTGTGGGAGTGTAGCCACCAAAGCCAATATGATCAGCATTCCTTAGGTGTGGGATGGTGTCTGGTTGCCTTTGTACACGCCTGTTTGTGTGTCTTTATTCCTTCCTCCTTTAAACACACTTGCGGCCTATTGGTCTGACTTCTAGGTCTGAGAGTTGTGCTCACATCATCAAGCCTTCATTTCCAGATGATCTCAAGGGCCAGTCAGCCTATTGAATTGTGTTTGACAGCCTAATTATTGAAGGGAAGAGAATAGAAATAGACTAGGAAATAGACTTCCTTAATTGCATGCTACCTAGTAATTATCAATACTTTATAATACAGTGGATGGTGAATTTGACAATTTTGTTTTGTTTTGCTTTTTGCCACATTTTTTCTTACATTCATATTATTGTGTTGTTGGAAGAAAACACTTCCTTGCATCTGCATTTTGAATCTTGCCACCTTGTAGTTCAATCAGGTTCTATTATGGTTTTAGTTGTTGTTAGGATATGAAACCTGGCATTAAAGTGTTAAGTTCAGCAGTCATCTGTGTAAATGATCTTACTGTGAACTTTTTACACTGGAGTTCATGATTGGCCTTTAACTGTTCACTTATTCTATAACAGTGCAAATGATCCATTCCAAATTATCTCAAAACCTTTTTTTTTCCTTTCCTTAATATTACATGGATTTTGACAAGAATCGCTTCTGTTTTCTAGCTGAAGTTCTTTAATGTGCCAGAAAGCGGTAGCGTGACAGTTAATCAAACTATTCATAACCCTACCTTCTAACACCTGAGTTTAAAGTTTTGGTGTTTAGTTGTATCCTGCATATTGATTTGTTTTTTTTTTCCCATTTCATTACTATTATGCTTAGGAAGCTGAGCAAGCAAGAACAGATTACTTCATTAGGACACTATTACTTGAATTTCAAAATGTAAGTATGTGATCACTTCTGGTCTCAACTTTTAATGGTGGTTCAAAGGTCTCTAAAACGATGGAGGAAACTCATGAAAATATCTTGACTTGTTTAGGTGCTGACTCTGCATGTAAACATTGAGTTTAGAAGTGATACTAATAGCTTAATATACAAGATAGGGAGTGAAACTCTTTACTTGTCTTTTATGTATGTTCCGCGTTAGCCAAAGGTGTGTGATGGTCTTCAATAACATGTATTAACAACCAGAAAGCTTCTGTCACCCTGAGGGAATTTCACTGTTTACCCCAACAGAAAATCTGATGACAGTTTCCTCTAGTTAGCTTCTTTCTCAGGAAAATATCTGTTCTTGTTAGAATTGGCCCTGTGCTTTCAGTTACTGTCAAGAGGGTTTTACAATGTTGAAAGGTATTTATGATGGTGGTTCATATACTTGTGTTGCCAAATAAAAATAAAGCAAGAATGACATCATCTTAGTGATTTATTTTTTTTTCTCCCCAGTGTTCCTTACTCTACCTTGTAAAAAGTTAGGCTTTTGGGAATTGGAATAGATATGAAAAGTTAGTGTGTTCTTGATTAAATTGAGTTGTGTTGTCTTCTTGCTTGGAGAATTTAAGTGTGGGGGAATTGTATGTAATATATTCAAAGGTCAAGATAGAAATGCACTTTCTAAAAAGTGAGCTTAAGACTTTGGAATTCTTGAAGGTTTGATATCCTAGTGCTCCAAGATGTTGAATTTGCTTACCAGACAAGTATTCTGTTAAACCAATTTGTTTGTGTTATTTGAGTTGACAACTGTAAATGAGTACAGTCTCTTTAGTGAGTTTGGTCACCTTAGTGAAACCTTATGACACAAACTACAGTAAAATGAGAGCCCTACCTTCATAACTGACTGTTACATTAATTGTGAAAATTGTCGTATTTTCAGTGAAATGAAGGCATTTGTGTTCTCATGTAAGTCTTGAGAATGAGGGCTTTAAGCCTTCCTTGCAAAATGCCTGTCATTTTGTCACCCTGTATTAAGAAATTATTTATTGCAGGTTAGTTTCATTTATGGTTATGTTTTCTTTACCAGGGATTTGTTACCTTTGAACTGCTGATATCACAATTATGAAAGCTTTAATCATGAGGGGGTGACCGTGGGGGGAGTAACTTGTGTCTGCAGTAGCTTTCGCGGTGCTTGCAGTGGAACGCATCGGCTCAGTCCATTTCTGTTAGTGTGTCCTGAATGCTCATAGCTGACCCTGCTATGGAACTTCTTAGATAGCAGAACTTAACTGCATAACAACTGTGGGGTTTGCAACATTTATTGCAGTGCGCTTCAACAGAACATGAAAGAAGCCCCAAACCAGAAATTACAGAAACTGTAGGTTATTTACACTCTGCTTGCATATACTGTTTGTGCAAGTCATGTTCAGCTACTCTACTTCCATGAGTTCTGTACCCATTGATTTCCATGGGATGCCTGTGTACTGCCTACAAACTAATAACAAAAAGCTACAGTTTGCACTATGCTTTTGATCTTAGCAAAGAGTCAAAAGTACTCCTTTAAGGAGTATATAATTGAAGGACTTAGAGTCATAGAATCATTTAGGTTGGAAGAGACCCTTGGGATCATCGAGTCCCACCATCAGCCCTACTCTACAAAGTTCTCCCCTACACCAGATCCCTCAACACCACATCCAATCTACTCTTAAACACAGTCAGGGAGGGTGACTCCACCACCTCCCTGGGCAGCCCATTCCAGTGACTGACTGTGCTTTCTGTGAATAATTCTTTCCTAGGGTTCAGCCTAAACTTACCCTGCTGCAACCTGAAGCCATTCCTTCCCATTCTATCGATAATTACCCATGAGAAGAGATCAGCACCAACCTCTCCACAATGTCCTTTCAAGTAGTTGTAGAGAGTGATGAGATCTCCTCTCAGCCTCCTCTTCCTCAAACTAAACAGATTCCTTAATCACTCTTCATAAGATTTATTCTCCAGGCCCTTCCCCAGCTTCATTGCCCGCCTCTGTACCCACTCCAGCATATTGATCTCTCCTGTGCTGAGGTGCCCAGAACTGGACACAATACTCAAGGTGTGGCCTCACCAGTGCTGAGTACAGGGGGACAATCACCTCCCTACTTCTGCTGGTCACACTATTTTTTATGCAAGCCAGGATGCCATTGGCCTTCTTGGCCACCTGGGCACACTGCTGGCTCATGTTCAGCTGCTTGTCAACCAGAACCCTCAGATTCTTTTCTGCCAGGCAGAAATTATACTTAATTTATGTTGATAGTCAGCCTAAACAGCTGATAAAATGATACTTCTTCAGCCTTACTTGCAAGAAATATCCTTTTAAGTTCACTTTCTGGTTTTCTAGAAGAATGAAAAGTTTTATCACTTCTGTAAGATTTTCAGTGGAGTATCATACAAAATACTATGCAAAAGAATTTAAAATTCATGTAAATACACAAAGTTATTGTAGTTTATAGGAGGAAAATCACCTTGACTGAAACTTGAAGACTATTTTAAGCTAAAACACCAGATTCTTTCTTAAAAGGTGGCAGTAAAAAAAGGACTAAAAAAATACCTTTTAATTTTTAGTTTCCATATAAAAATGAGTAAATTTAGAAAAAATCTTGACAGTTCTGCTGAAGTGAAAAAAATCACTGTTTTTGTCTCTTTAAATGTAATGAAATGAAGATTCTTTGTGGACCTTGATAAGCAGCAGTACCTTTTTTCTTCCCTATGATGACATTGGGTTTACATAATAAGTTTGGGTTTTAAAATTTATTTTCTTAGGCTAAATTTTCTCTTGTTTTCACTAGCTACAGCATTTCCATGACTGACAAAAAGTAAGGAATTTAAAATATTTGGCTCAGTTGGAAGATGTTAAAAATTTCCGTGCTCAAAAGGCCACTACTTTGCTTCTCAGTTAATGAAATAGATGGTAGTATAGGTCTTATAACCTCTAATGTTGATCAGAAAATCCATATGCCTTTCTAATATGTTATTTGAAGGTATAGTAGAATCGAGAGGTGGGACAGCAGCATGGAAAGGTGCAATAAAACTAACTGTACTGCTGATGGTTTGGATAATGATAAAGAGAATAGAGGATTCAGTCTTTCAAGAATTCAGGTACCTGAGCAACTAGGCTGTTCCAAAACCTGCTTCTTACTTTGTCCTTAGTGTTACTGCAGTAGTAGAATAAAAGGTCACCTACTGTTGCTGCAGTTGTGATCCATATTTAGATAATATTACTTCTTAATTTCCCTCTGCATGTGCACGCATACATGCGCACACACACACACTTTATTTTGGAATGTGACAAAGTGAAACAACAACAAAACCCCTCCATTTTTTGCCAATGTAGGTCACTGGAGTATGATTGAAAAAGAACCTTTCATTGTGATTGTTCTCTTTCTTTCTCCCTTTCAAAGATTAAGGAAAAGTAAGGACAGAAAATCTTTTAAGAGAGTACAGTGTTGTGGGTCCTTTAACTTGTAGACAAGAGCTTCTGTGAACTGATCCATGGTGCTTTCTTCTGTGTGTTAGCAGCCCTCAAAAACACTACTTCAGAATTCCCCTGTTCTTTCTGAGTGGTATAAGGTGTAGGGGTTTTAATGCAGTAGATTCCTTTGCTTATCCATGCTCGATCATGCAAAAAATGTATTTATTTCATACAAACTCCTAAAATACGTACTATCACTAATGCCTTTCTCTCCCTTAGGAGACTCGTAGTGTCTATCAATTTCATTATGTTAACTGGCCTGACCATGATGTCCCTTCATCTTTTGATTCTATTCTGGACATGATCAGCTTGATGAGAGAATACCAGGAACATGAAGACGTACCAATCTGTATACACTGCAGGTATCCAATATATTTATTTTCATTTTTAAAGTTTATATACTTTTTTTTAAGTATAGATTTTTGGTATGAGATGCACTGGCTTCATTCTAAATCACAGGGTTATTTATTTCAGCTTTCTAAAAAGGAGTAGTCCCTCATGTCAAGACTCTGCTGTAAATCATACAGCCTTCATTGTCTTAAAATTCATGCTACAGTGAAATTTTGCTTCTGTTTCAGTATAAGATGGAATATCAATCAGAAAAGAGTTAGTCATTGAAAGAGAAACTGTTTTGTGATTGGTAAAACGTTTAAATCCCCACTAGGATGAAATAGCCTTTGAGGATCATTGCAAATCATGATGGCAGACAGGTACAATACTAGAAAATGGGTATGATACTTAATCAGAAAAAGGTGGGAGGTCTTTAAATGCGTTCTAGTCAGCCATTTACCCTATCTATTGTTAAACTTGGACAAAACCCCTACTGTTGAAACAGTGGTAACGAGGAATAGCATGACTAAAGCAATAAAAATGTCAACATTGAAGCATCTTTCATGGTTTCAGTTCCACTTGGCTATAAAAAACTTGCATTAAAAACTTCAGTGCTCCTGCACTGTTTTTTTATTCTTTTTATTTTTAAGACACTATACTGTCAGGTAGAGTGAGCTTAAAGTTATAGGGATTTTAATACGTTTTTCATGTTGACTCTGGAAGTCCAAAGCTTATAGTGTCTTTTTATCAAATAAAATAATTTCTAACACACCTAACTGTTTATGTTCATAGTGCAGGGTGTGGAAGAACAGGAGCCATCTGTGCCATAGATTATACGTGGAATTTGCTGAAAGCTGGGGTAAGGAATATCAGAGGAAGATTTTTTTTTTTGTGGCGTTTCATCATTTCATAACAGTGACTGATTGAGCTCCCAAATGTTCTAAAGCAGTGAAATGTTTAAAACATCCCCAAACTCTTGACATGCTGGGTGTTTAGTTTCACTGCATTCCCGATGTTGTATGTACTTACTATCCATTCACAGCAAGTTTTTATCTAAAAATAAATAAATACTGTAAGTATTTTTTTAATACATTTCAATATGAAGTGATTTTTGAATAAAACTTTTTCAGTGCTGGGGTTTTTAGGTGGTGAAGCATCATTAATGTTGCAGTGTCATCTTAATGCTTTCATTGGATGTCTCAGTTTCATTGAAATGCTCTCCTCTGATCTAAATGAAATGTTTAAAACAAGCTCTGGAGAGGAATTTCTTTTTAAAAGAAAACTTGAGTAGCTGCAATGTGGAGAGAACAGATTGGTTTTACCTGCAAAAGTTAAAAATACTTTTGAATGTCTAACAATCTTGTTCTGCTGTTCTGACAAACAGTTATGTCAATGTAATTAATTTCCTTCTGTATTTCAGAAAATACCTGAAGAATTCAATGTATTTAATTTAATACAGGAAATGAGGACACAAAGGCATTCTGCAGTGCAGACAAAGGTAGAGTTTGTTTTAAAATTAATCTTTTTCATACTGTAATATACCAGCATTCTTTGTAAAGATCTCATGCACTGATTTTTCTCTGGTAACCTACTATAGGAGCAGTATGAACTTGTCCATCGAGCCATAGCACAACTGTTTGAAAAACAACTGCAAAAATATGAAAGTTGTGCAGACTGGAAGATTGCAGATGGAGTGGTATGTGTCTTTCCCATATGGGCTTCTATCAGATGTAGCTGTTAGCTTCTGATCAGTATTTTCGTGTAAAGTCTTATGTTGTCAATGGTGTGCAGGCACGTACAGGACTGACGGACTACAAGCGGTTTGTGCTGCGTGGGGACAGTTAGCCTGTACTCAGCTCACACCCAGTTGAGTCAGTTATTGAGTCAGGAATATTTCCATGTATACCAAATGTAATTGCAGTGGGGAAAGTGATAAAGAATTGTAATTTGCATGAAGTGCAGGACTCTGACTCAATATTTAAGTTGCAAAAATATGCCTGCACCTTGGAGAGGTGGCAGTATTTGACAGCTGATCTGTTGCTTTGATTGGCAGTACTCACCTCAGTCCTGATATAGTGGCAGCAAAAGAAACGTTGTCTAAGCCTGATCTTCTGCAAATTGCCTGCTAAACAATATGATAGAGCATGTTAAAAATAAAACTCTAGGCTACATATAGTATATAAATAACAATAAGTAATTGCACATATGTGTATAGAGATGAAGTCTATCTTGTGTTTAGCTTAAACTCTTGAATATGAAAAACTTCACTGAAGTTTTTTTTTCCCTTCCCCTTCCACGTGGTGCTGGGCCCTGCTTTCAGACAGTAGATCAGCAACTTGAGTCTTGGATATTACGTGCTGGTTTGTACTGCCTTGGGTTTGGCCCAACACAGCCTTGGTGTAGTTAAGAAGAACTGGCAATGAGTGATCTTATTAAGTTCTCGTGTTGTGTTAGAAGTACTGTTTTCACTGGAAAGGACTGGGGGAAAGAAAAATGTTAAAAACTCCTTTGTCAGGGAGCTTCATACTCTGCTCTTAACAAAGGAGGGAGAAAAAACATTGGAAAAATAATACTCTTAATTGGTAATCGTGATATTTGAGGATTTCTCTGTTGTCTTTCCACTTTAAATTCACGTGTTCTAGGTTTTTTCCTTTTTTTGGAAAGGAAAAGTAGCCTTTCTTGGCTACTAGTGAGCACTGTGAAGAATGGGTTTTTGGATCAATGTATTCTTTCTCTTGCCCACAGTGCAGAACTGTACCACCATTTACCCCTGGACTGTGCTTTGTTCATTTGGTCCCTTCAGTACATAATTGATGGTAGGCTCTATAGCTCTCTTGAGGGAGTATCAGTAGTGTCTTCAGGACATTCTGGAAGCAATTTTAAATTTGCCTTTAATTTTAGGATGTTAGCTCTTCTCTACTGTGCTTTCTAGGAAGTGTAAAAAGTTCTTCATTTTGGAAAAAAGGCATGTATTCTCCTTTAATCTCCTAAGAATTTATATTGGTTCATGCAGCAATTCTGATACCTTTAGTCATGGCAAGAAACCTTGTGGAATGTGAATGGGGCAGGCTGTTATAACTTTTGCTAGGTTTGATATTTAGCCTAGCTTGTCTGTGAATTTTCATTTTATTTCTGAGGAATGACCATGGTAGAGTTTGGAATGTGCAGATTTACTAGATGTGTAGAGAATTGATTCCTAGTTATTTTTTTTTTCATGCAGCAGGCTGATCTGCCTCTTATTTTATCTTCTAGTTGTTTGGCTTGGATCTGGCCAAGAGTCAAAAATTATTTACATGTATTCTAGAACATCTGAATCTTTATTCATAGGACATGGTGTGCTGATACTCTGTCTGTAACAAAGGGAAGTGCTGTCTCTAAAGAGTTGCACATTTGATGAGATTTGACTGAGTAATAAAATGAGCAATTAAGTTATGGATAGGTAGTGAGCTTAGGGGTGAGACAGGGAGAAATCCCACTGAATATGCAGTGATGGAGTGTGAATTTTGAGTTTTGATTGGAAATGATCTTGGTTACAATCAGTAAGTTGTGAAGGAAATGGAAATGTAGCAATTATTTGGAAACTAATAATAGGGGAGATGTAATGTCATTGTGTGGATACCTTGCAACTTGAATGCTGTCTGGAGGTCTAGACTGCTTCTCTCAAAAGCACAGTTCAGAATTACAGTCAGGAGTGGCATTCCTCAGTGGTCTGTACTGGGATTCATGCTGTCAGCGGTGTGGACAGCGGGATAGAATGCACACTCAGTGAATTTGTCAGTGACACCAAGCTGTGTGGAATGGTCAACATGCTGGAGGGGAGGCCATCCAGAGTGACCTGGACAGGCTTGAAAGGTGGGCCCATGCCAACCTCATGAAGGCCAAATGATGGGTCCTGCATCTGGGTCATGACAGTCCCAGGCACAAATACAGACTGGGCGGAGAGTGGCCCCTCTACTCTGTTCTGGTGAGACCCACACCTGGAGTACTGTGTCCAGCTTTGGAGCCCCCAGCATAAAGACGGGGACCTGTTGGAACAGGTCCAGAGGAGGGCCACAAAGATGATCAGAGGGCTGGAGCACATTTCCTGTGAGGACAGGCTGAGACAGTTGGGGTTGTTCAGTCTGGAGAAGAGAACGCTCCAGGGAGATCTTATAGTGCCCTTCCAGTACCTGAAGGAGGCCTACAGGGGAGATGGGGAGGGACTGTTTGTCAGGGAGTGTAGAAATGGGACATGGGGTAATTGTTTTAAACTGAAAGAGGGGAAATTTAGATTAGATATTAAGAAGAAATTCTTTCCACGTAGATGCCCCTTCTTTGGAAGCGTTCAAGATGGAGCTTTGAGCAACTGGCCTATTGACAGGTGTCCATACCCATGGCAGAGAGGTTGGAGCTAAGTGATCTTTAAGGTCCCTTCCAACTCTAACCATTCTGTGAATTCAAGTATTAGAAGTTTGGACAATGATCAAAGTTGTAAGATGGCTCCATCGAAAGAACAACCAGATTGAGCTGGAAAAGAAATGGCTGAAGTTAGAAATGACATAGGCAAAGTAGAGGTGAAAAATGGATTTCTGTTAACCTTTTCTAAAGGTTATTAATGAGACCTGGCAGCCAGTATAAAAGGAGGTAGTTCTTCATGCAGCATGAAGCTGCAGAGGTCCTTGCAGCAGAAAGCCTGTAGCTTTAAGGTGAATACCTCATCATCTTGGAATCTTCTTCCATGAGTTTGCCCAAACTTTGACCTATGAAATTCCAGAGTTGCATATGGTTGGAGAAGGTCCTAGGGAAGGATCCCTGCATGCCTGCTCTCCCCTTATTCTTTGCTGTAAGTTTCCTTTTAGTCACTGCTGGAAACAGGCACAAAGACTCTTTAGTCTGATTAGGCAGTGTTTTTTTCAGTAGGAATTTATGATAAAGTATCTTGAATGTTTCTGCAGGAGGTTGAGGTAAAGAATTCCTGTATCTAAAAACTGGGTACTTAAATTTCATTTGTTGGGAAATTTGCCTTGAGGGAACTGACTGCTGCGGGCTTGGCTTCTGTTCTGGTTGTGTGAGGTAAAAGACTACTTTATAGATCCAGTTGAGTATCAACTTGTAGCCTTAACCTAATTCTCAAAAATTCCAGCCTTGCTTGAGACAGTGTTTTTGCTATTCTTTAAAGCACCCCTTTTTCCTCAGAGGGTGTTAGGTAGCATCTGTTGCACGTAATGTCTGATTTTCCCCAGAAATGTTGTAGTTTTTTATTGAAGATACATCCCAGAATGTTTGTTTGCCCTTTAAAAGGAAAGAAACTGCAGAAAGTTTTCAAATCACTTCATAAATACGGTGGAATATCCTACAGTTCCTTCCCAGCTCTTCCTCTGCAGATGTGAAAGATTTCACGGCAAGTGTGAAATCACATGCGTGTGAAGGGGTTTAATTACGTTCAGTGGAAACAGTTCCAAATAAACTGTGCCTACTTTGGCTATACTGCTGTCAGTTACCTAGGAAATACTACTGAAGTGAAGAGGACACTTTTGTCTTTCATCTCCTGTGCATTGGTAGTACTCTGAGGCACTGGAGTACTCTTAAGGCTGGTTTCATGGTTTAGTTGTCCAATTGCATTTCCCATTTCAAGCGGTGTTTGAGTTACTAAGCTGTGTAAGTGGTGTGTGCCAGGAACATCACAGTGAAAAGTTAATCTGATTGGCAACAAGTAGCAGTATTCAGAGGGAAGGAGCTTAGACACAATCCTGAACGTGTGTTCCTGTGAACGTGCCAGCTTTGCCCTGCTGGAAACAATACTGTCAAAAGTCAACAAAAACCCCGCATGCAGCGTTTGAAAACAGACTTACAATAGGGTTAGAATTTCTATTAGAATTTCACAGAAGGATTCAAAGCCGTGTGGAAATTGCACGTATGATATGGTATCATGTGGTAATTGCATACTCTTACCATAGTTACACGTACTGTGAATGTGTAGAACTATAAATGTGTTTAAAAAAATGCTAAGTACGTAAATAAAACTATATTCTTCAGATATGAGAGAGGGCTTTCAACAGGCCAGACTTCAGGACAAAGATTAAATTGCTGCTCAGAAGCACTTTTTTTTCTGGTAAGAAAGGACTCGGGTGCTACATTTGATAATCAGATGTTCTGTGTGTAGAAAAAGAAAAATTGATTAAAAGACAAACAGCAAGTTTACTATCTCTTAAAAATATTGCTTGTTGAATTCTGTTGACAATAACAAGCATGTTACAGGACTGCAAGTTCTTGTTTTACCCCTATCCAATAACAGAAGCTTATATTCATAAACACTTTCTCCAAAATCTGCCATTGCTAGCACTGACAACTATTTCTTGCGTTTCATGCTGTGAAAGTGGCAGGATTCGGTTGCTGCAGCTGATGGCACTTTCAGAAGCTGTGGAGGAATCGGCTGCCATAAGAATGCTGATATTCAAACGTTAGTGGTTTGGAAACTGTAATTGAAAAAGACTTTGCTGTTCAAATCCTCTTTACTGTTTTGCAGCTTGGAAAATGGTTTTTGGCCACTGTAGTGTTCTAAAAAAATCGTATGTCTTCAGAGACATTTATGTTGTTGTCTATGCTTGGAAACATATATTTAATCTGAATCACTTGTGTGTATCATTTCAGTCTGAAGTATTTCTCTTTTTATCTACTGATGCTCTGTGGTTCCCATGCTGCTTTATGATAAGGGCAAAAGGAATGTCTCAATTCCTTTTAAGGAAAACCATGAGATTACTCCTGGAAGAGTCTTTGCAGTAAATTTGCTGGTACTTCACCAGTACAGAAAGCTTCTGAATTACATTAAATGTTTCCACTGTGAGTTCCAAAAGGAAATTATGCACTGCAATTCCTGGGCAAAAGGTTTTGAATTGTAGGCAATTCCTGTGAAATAGCAGTGTAAAACTGATCCTCTGCTAGCTCTAAGCTAGTGACAGCTCTGTTCGGTGATTCAGACATTGGAGGGAAGTAGGTGGGGAAAAGATCTGCCCTTGGGAGAGGATAATGCAATCTAGGTCACTTTAGCAAGGTGAATTCAGACACTCCATCTGCCAAGAGAATTCCTTGTTCCTCTGTGTTACCCCAGGAACATGAGTTCCTCTCTATTGTAGCATAGATGTAATCTATGCTTCTAAGTAATTGACTCTGTTTTTTTCATTTGTTAATGTAGCCTTTCATAAATGGATTAACACACATTTAGATACATATGTATGTAGCTTAACAATACCTAGAGCTTTCTGAAAATGAGTGCTTTCACTTGATCTGAGCAACTGCTTCTTCAAATCAATGGGGACACCAGAACTCTTGCACTGTTCAGCCATTGCTGCACATAGAGGCAAAGGTTGGGGAAAGCTGGGAAAGCTCCTGTTCTTTTGCTTACCCCCATATCGTCAATCCTTCTTATAGGGAAGAACCTGCCACAACGGGATAGGTGTCTTCTCTAAGAAAACAAGGCATTGCACTGAACATGTACCTGATTGAATTGCACAGTTGCTGATCCATTTTTTTAAGAAAATCATTTTATATGATGACCCTTTTGAACTCCATATGTTCTCCTGGTTTTTCTAAGCTGATAATTTTAAAAATTGCATTTTGCCCGAGAATGCAACATCTGTCAAAAGAAGCACGAGAGTGATGCCAGTAAGCTGTGATTAGGAAGGCTGGAAGGCGCTTTTTCTTAATACTGCCATCTGCTCTTCTGAAGATGAGGTCATTGAGATACCCCACATTGACTCTCACAGTTGAGCTTCCTCTGTTTGCTGCATGCTGCTTGCTCCACGGGTTTGCCCAGCCGCTCGTTTTGATGTGTGAGTCGCTATCGCTCGGGTCCTCAGAGCTGGTTGGTGACACAGAGCTGAGAACCAGTAATGGTCTTTCTCCGAGAGCTCAGCAAGTGTTACTTCTTCAGACCAAAATAAGACCAGGTCCAGTAGTACCTCTGAAGTACAAATCCTTTGCTTCCTGGGGAACGAGTTTGCGTGGAAGTACACAGAAACATCAGCCTGAGCTAATTCAGTAGAGAAATACCTCTCTTCTGGTGACACCGATTGCTGTAACATTCTTGCTCCTGGTTAGACATGCTAGAACAGAGTGAACTGATCCTGATTTTAACCTAATGCAGAAGTGAAAGCTTTTGAACATGTACCTGCCTGAAGCCTTCCCACTGTATGAAACTGGGATAACCACTGACTTCTGGGGTTGGATTTAAAAGTAGTGTTCTGTGTGTGTGATTTGGTTTTTATTAATTTTTTTTTAAGGAATTATTTTTGTGAAATCTCTTTGGTTGCGTATGAGCCTCAGACACTTGAGTTTACACGTTTTTGCAAGGTACACCCATACATTTTATTACTAGTAGCAAAACCAGCGATGTCTCTTCAGTTACTTCTGCCGGTCTCACCTAGAAACAGCTATTAGTGTATACATTCAGCTAAAAAAAATTTGACATAAGTTAGCTTCTTTAATGGGCTTTTTCTTCTGCCTGGGAAAAAAGTGTCTTAGTAAACATTCTGTTCACAAACACTTCAACTTACAAACATAGAAGGACAAGGATGCAGCTGCTGGTTTGTTTTCTGGACAAGTTAGTCCACACCACAGCCAACAGGCACACCCTTTCCCTTGCCAGTGCCTTTTAGAAAACTGAGCACATAAATATGAAATTTGTTTCTCAAAACAAAATTCCTGGCAGAACAGCACTGGAATACTCTTCTGATCGGTTGTAGGATGGAGGAGTTGGTGGTAGGAGGGAGGAATCTCATTCTTTGTAGTACTCTCTGCCTTGGAGAGAGGTGCTGTGCCGCTGAGACAAGGCGAACAGCTAAGCTCTGTGCTTAGGATGCAGTTGCATTAATTTCTAGCTCTAGTTGCTAGATTAAGGGGGAGGGCCTTTTTAGTCCAATATCAGTGCTTTTAATGCTGTCCATAGTAATAACTACATAGAGGAGTGACTCGGAGTTTACTTTGCCCAACTCAGGGAAGCAGGGAGGAACATGATACAAGCTCTGAGCAGAAAATGGAATTGCTGCTGTTGGATGCTGTGAACCTCAGCATCTTTTGCACCAGTTTTAGAATAGTACTGTGCCTGATGGAGGACAATGCAATTCTTTTTCTTTAAGGCAAAACTAACTATCTGTAGAGTCACCCATGGCCTGATGTCAAAAAGTTGGAAATTGTTTCTCTGTGTATTTGAGAGAAGGCAAGTGTTGTTTGTTTGTTGGGGTTTGTTTTAAATTAGTACCTCTGCAATAGTTCCAGATAGATTTTTAAGTTCTTTGAGCCCTTAATGTTTTTCAGTAAGTCATGGAAATCTGAGAAAGGACTTAAAAGGGTACCTTTGTTCCTAAACAAAATAATGAGGCCCTGCATTCAGTTTATGGATCAAGCATGGCATTCATCATGCTTTCTTCTTCTTTTTAAATATTTCATTAGTCATGTTTGTCTTTCTACTTTTTTGGACAGTGACTTTTTGGACGCTGTGTCTTGTCAACAGCACTTTTTCCTGAAAATCATTGTTAAGTTAGTGCTGATTCAGTAAATCTCTGAAGGTGTTTGACCGGCAACCGATGTTTATTAAGAAGCTAGAATGATGCAAAACTCACCACACTAAATGTATTAAAACCTATTTCACAGTACCCTTCACTTTGAGACCTGACCAATGGGTAATAATCCTAGTTTAGTAACATACAACAAGATCAGTTGACCTGATATGACTGTTAGGGTTTTTTTATGCATTACCCCAGCAAACCTAAAAATTGTTACTAGAAGTAACAGACTTGTGTCTGGAACCCCCAACATAAGCAGCACATGGACCTCTTGGTGCAGGTCCAGAGGAGGCCCACAAAAATAGTCAGAGGACTGGAGCACCTCTCCTATGAGGACAGGCTGAGAGAGCTGGGGTTGTTCAGCCTGGAGAAGGATCCAGGGAGACCTTATTGTGATTTTTCAATCCTTAAAGGGGGCTTATAAAAAAGACGAAGACAAATTTTATAGCAGGACCTGTTGTGATAGAACAAGAGGTTATGGTTTTAAATTGAAGGAAGGGAAATTCAGATTAGATATTAAGAAGAAATTTTTTACTGTGAGGGTGATGAGACACTGGAACAGGTTGTCCAGAAAAATTATAGATGCCCTGTCCCTGGAAGTGTTCAAGGCCAGGTTGGAGGGGGTTTTGAGCAGCCTGATCTAGTTGAAGTCCCTGTTCATTGGAGGGTGGGGTTGACTAGAAATATCCCTTTCAACCCAAACTATTCTATGAAAACCAACTGCCTTTGTTTACTGTAGTGGGAGCTTCTGTAATGGGAGCTTCACTTGTGGTCGACTAAATGTAAGTGGCTTTTATCTGTTAATTGAATCTCACTCCAAAAAAACCCGGTGATGGTTGCAGCCAGTGTCAGCAGGACAATGAACTCACTGTGCAATTTGTCTGAAAGGGCCAACACAAGCCATTGATGCAGGAACAACAGGATGTTTCTGCTGGAGTACTTCTGAGATATTGTATTGGACCACTAGTTAATGGGGGGAGGTTAGTGAAGAACAATAAGATTAAAAGGTTCAATTTTTTCCTTCACAAGAAAAGCTTTCGTAGTAGACTCAGGAGCAGAATTCCATAATGGACTCTTCACACTAGCAGACAGTGATGTGCAGTTTTAAGACTAGTAATGGAAATTAAAAACATGTAACTAATGAAGGTAAAGTGAGGGTAGTTAGCTATTGAGATAACTTAGCTATGGGTTATCTTCCAAACCTGAAAACGCTCATCGTGTTTGAAGCAGAAATTAACAGGGAATTCCCTTTTGTTTTGTAAGACCAGAGGTCAGTCTCTGTCACTGGATCTGAACAGCTGGTGGGTAGAGGATCCTGTTGCATGAACTGGCATTGTGCTTTGAAGTGGATTACACAGATTTGAGATGTTTGTGGTGCTGCTTAAAAACTTCTTTTCAAATGAAAACCCATTGACGAAAAGGTTATAGGTAAAATAAATATTTAACTCAACACTGGGATCCTTCTCTGTTTTGTTGGGTCATTGGTAGTGGCATATGTATGGAAACGGTGTGTCAGCTTTAGGCTCTCCTGTGTTCTGGTTTTGTTTTTATACATAGACTTTTATATGTGTTTGTACTGAGTCTGGCTGAGGTGTGGAGTTAATATTCTCCATAGCTCCTCCTGCGGTGCTGTGCTTTAGAGTTGTCACCAAAGCAGTACTGAGGACACACCAACGTTCCAGCTATTGCTGAACAGTGTTTGCATGGTGTCAGCTCTGCCTCTGCCGTCTCAGAGTAAGAAATAGGCTGAGGGGGGTAGCACAAGAGCCTGGGAGTGGACACACAGCAGTCAGACAGCCTGAACTAACCAAAATGATTCTCTAACACTTCTTGCTCAGTGATACAGAGAGAAAAGAGGGGGGTTTAGTGGCATTAGCCATCTTTTGCTCAGGAGCTGCCTGAGCAAAGGTCTGCTGCTGGGAAGTGATGAGTGATTGCTTTTGCATCTCTTGTTCCTCTCTTCTCCCACTTCTCTTGTGCTTACTAAACAATTTTCTCTTGACCCACGAGTTTTCTTGCCTTTCTTTTGCCTGCTCTGAGGGGAGGGGTAGGGAGAGAGTGAGTGGCTTTGTGGTGTTTAGCTGCCTGCCAGGGTTTACCCACAAGGATATCTTATATGTATATAAATGTGTATGGATGCATATCTCTCATATTTATGGTCTTCCTAAAATAAAATAAAAATCTTCATGCTTTGCTGAGTAAGTTAAACTTCATTGTACACAAATGAGACATCATTTGCAAGTGTGTTAGAACAATGTGTTAAGTCTTATCCACTTGTCAATTTACAGTATCTGAAATTCTCCTTTTCTTACTGCACTGTAAATTAGTGTTACCTTCAGTGGACTGATTGTGTAAGTGAAAATAATTAGACCAATTAGAAAAGAAATGCTCTCTATAGCCTAAAAGATTAGCTTTTGAGACAATTACACACAAACCAAAATATTTAGTCAGAAAAATTTGAAGTTAGATACATGAAATATGGTGAATTTTGAGTAGAACTCAATCTGCATGTAATGTTGAAAGTGATCTTCCTCTGATAGCCAAAAACATGTAATATTGTAATACATTGTTTTCAAGTATTATTATGGATCTTTGGACTTTGCAGTCTAAGTATTGTGTGTAGCAGCTTTACAGCCATGCATGAAAACTTTTTCTTTTAATCAGGATGAAAATAATACAGAGAATGCTGTCAGTTCTTCAGATGCTGAGAAACAGGATTCTCCTCCACCAAAGCCTCCGCGGACCCGCAGGTACTTGACTACGTTAACACACTATTTTAGCGTGACAGATTGATGTGCTTCATAAATAAAAAGTAGAATAAAATACTGACACTATGAAGACTTTTAAGATGCCATTTTTTTCTATTTAAAAATAGAAGTGGTGTAACTGACTCTAAATATAAGCTTTGATATCTTTGTGGAATCTGTGTTTGAATATCTCAATCTTGCCACGACTACATGCGAGTAGATAAGCACATCTCTTCAGTGGTCAGACATGCTAGATCTGCCTTTGTTCTAAATCTGCTAGGAGATAGGAGCAAAACATACTTCAAATTGGCTCAAGTAATGACCAAACTCTCATTTTTGGACACAAAACTGTGATGCAACATACCCGTTTATTCAAGAAAACATTACCTTGCAGACAAGTACTGCTATTGACTAAGCATGCCAGCAAAATGCTGTTCTCACCAAGAAGACAACTTGTTCTCGCCAATCTTCTCATTCAGCAGAAGAAAAAGGAAGCCCTCTGTAGCTCTTGAAATGCATTAGACTTGGCTTTAAAGAAGCCAAAAGTAAAGCTGTACTAACAGATTCCTCTGCCTAAAATGGGTACCCAACCCGAGTGTTGGACAGCTAAGGAAGTCACTCTCCTGAAGTAAGTGCCTGAGCTTCCGAGCTAGTTTCTAGAATGCTCATAGGGACCTTTGACAGGTGACCTTGCCTGTGGTTAAATACACACTTAAGGTAAGCACTTGGGTTTCCTAAAGTTGTAGAATGACATATGAACCCAGCAGCCAGTTAATATTCTTGCATAACGTTTAGTCATGTAAGGAAAGTAATTCTACTGCTTTATAGAATCAAACTGGAGATGTGCAAGGTCAGGTTGGTAATGGGAATTCCTATTAATTTGATACTTCAGTGATTAATGATACAAGATGAGAATTAACTACATGATGTGGTAAAGTGAGCCTGTTTTTGAGAGACTAGCAAGATGGCTACAGTGATCACACAATAATATTAATTCTAACTTCTAGATTTGAAATTTGATAAAGGTGAAGGTTTAAATAGGTGCCTGTGTATGTAGAAAATGTAATTGGACACAGCCATTTGAAAATGGGTGACACAGAACGGGTAGCAGTGTGTGTGTGTATTCAATATTGCAACATCATCTGCTTGTCACAGGAATAAACCTAGTTTAAAACCAGGTGTGGCAGTGGTCTGCTTGGCTGACAACTAGTAATCTGGAGCATATCTGGAATACTGCTTGCAATTCCAGCACCTGTGCTAATGAGGATGTCGGAACTACCATTAGCTGGGCCTAGTGCTCTACTTCCTTAGTGGCCCTTGGATGGTATTTCCAATAAGATAACTTTGCAAATAACACATGATAACAACCATTAATGATATAGTAGGATAAAAATAAGAGTAGCATTAGTTACATGAAGCCAGGAGTTAGAGAAGACGACAAGGAAATGAGCTGAGGCTTTCCACAAACAAATGGCACAGTTTGTGCTATGTAGCTAATATAATTTTTACCCTACTTTGATGGTAATGTGATATTCCCCAATTATGTGGATTAAGGTGATGACAGAGGAGTCTGCTAACCTGTGTTCATGAAGAGTTCTAGGCTCTTCTTGAAATCTAGCCTCTGATTTTAGATATGATTTCTGTCCAATACATAATTGCCTTAGTGTTCCTTGACATAATCTTAGGTGTACCTGGGGTTTTATTATTTTTACATATTCATGTAATAATCCTATATGCATAATTCATGTTTTAGCACACATCTGTTTTATCTGCATTGCATTGTTCTTTACTTGCTGCATTAAGTTAAAATCTTTTAATCTCTCTTATAAAATCTGGTCGTCTTTGGGCCCGGTTCCATAAAGTCATACTTTGCCATCTGTCAGCACTGGCTAGAAGATTGGTTCCTTAGAGGTGAATAAATGGAAGCTTTGAACAAAGCTGTTGTCTTTTTCAAATGAAGATTATTTTTGGACAACAATTAATTACACCCCTCATGGAAGACACTTCTGAGGAACGACTTTGTTTGCTAGTAGTCACATCTGCTCAGAATGCCCACTAATGAGCATGTTTCTTCTTGATGTGGGAGGTAGTTTTACAAATCTGCAGCCTGATTCAGTCAGGATTTAGAGCCAGGTTTTGTGTGTTGAGGATGTTCTGGCATAAGTTCACATCCTTTTCCTGGGGAGGATGGCAGACCGGAATCTTTGGAAGATTCTAATTTAATCCCTGTATGGAGGAAGAAACTGTTAAACAGAATATGTCTCCTTATTGCATCTGTAGCTCTTTCTCTCAAACCATTCTCTCACCACTGGTTTTCCTGTTCCTTCCATTATTTTTCTCTACCCGACTGTGACTAAAATTACCTCGGTACAACTATTTTAAGCATTTGTCTACATCTTTTCTGTAGTGAATGTTTCCCAGTGGTGTCCAAGAGTCGTTGCCTTTACTGATAAATTCCTATTCAATAGATACTCTGAAATCATCTAGCTTGACCCACATGCTTAGATTGATTTAAAAGTTTCTCTGGGAACTTGCTTAATATATGTTGGTCGGTAACAGTAACATTAAGTTGCCAGCCACACGTTTACTTGAGTTGTACCGTGCACTGGCTCTGAAGAAGTGATAAGCAAGTTGCTAAAGATAAGATTCTTTCTGAGGAATAAGGCTTTTGGATTCTTTACATGCTGTGTTGTAGATGGCTTTAGGGTGTGTAATCAGTA
>VZTM01029795.1:0-35543 GCA_013400555.1 Jacana jacana
AGCAGTGACATAAGCCCTTGTGGCTAAGAACTTGGAAAGTGATCTGAAAATATGTTTGAGGAGATATTTTGAAGTCTGTCTTCTATGGTCATTTTCTAACTTCCCATGTTGTTTAAAAAGCCATCTGCTTGGGGCAAATACTGCCATCTTCTTAGCATTGGATGGATCTTTCACTGTGGGACTAGTCACAGTGTGATTGGGACTTCAGTGCTAGCATGATTTAGTAAAAATCACATGCCAACTATTCTGAATTATAATAGTTATGTTTTTACTAGAAGCCATCCATGAGAATGTATGCACGAGCTTACATTTAACATTTAGTAGATTCACCTCAATTTTATCGAGGACGTGAAACTATAAAAAGTAAAGATAATGAACTCAAAATCAGACTGATGGCAACTGAAACATATCCAAACCCATTAAAACACTTTCTGAAGTATTCCCAGGTAAGCAGGCTATGGCACTTTTAAACCAAAGACACCACATACCCATTCTTGTCAATGATCTGGGCTGCCCAGACAGATAATGTACTGGGTACACAACCAGTGATCATTTACCTCACACAAACCCTACTTTTTTATCAGAAAAAACACAGTTCAAGCAGGGGTGCTCTGCTCACAGAGAATAAAACCACCATTAAACCACCACTGAATTAAATTACAGTGGTTCTCCAAATTAGATGCCAGAAATCTTGGTGGTGTTGTATGGGGTTTTTTTGTTGGTGTTTCTTGAGTGTGATTTTTTTTCTACAACAATTCCCCTCTCCAGTTCACTGTGGAGCTCAATACCAGCCATGCTGAACCAAGGGAAGGTCTGTGTTTTTTGGCAGCAGTACTGGGTTATGCCAGCTTAAGATCCCTGAGAAATGACTGCTCCAGACTAAAAGAACAAATTTACACCAGAAGGAAAGACACTGAAGTGAATGGTTTCACCGCTGAGATAAATTTAAACAATGGGGTCCACCTGTGAATAGGTAGTTGAGGGGCCCAGAGGCACAAACGGGATTGCTTATCTTATCAAGCTGTGGTATTTCTGGGAGAAATGGAAAGTTTGCATTTGCAGTGCTGACTCAGTTATAAGATATGCTGAAATGCTGAACTTTGTACTGTTTGTTTTGTGCAGAGGGTATAGAAACACACCAGTCAAAAATTAATCACTTCTGCCGATAACAAGCTTATACCGTACAACTGATGACCTGTCATTTGATGCAGTTTGTAGAGGCCAAACCAACTCTGCTGATCACTGAGAAGAGGGATGACAAATGTCATTCAGGTTGGAAGAGGCCCTTAGGATCATCAAGTCCAACCATCAGCCCCACTCTACAAAGTTCTCCCCTACACCAGATCCCTCAACACCACATCCAATCTACTCTTAAACACAGTCAGGGATGGGGACTCCACCACCTCCCTGAGCAGCCCATTCCAGTGACTGACCACTCTTTCTGAGAAGAATTCTTTCCTAATGTCCAGCCTAATATATTTCCTAATATAACACCTCACCCTGGAGGAAGGGAACACCAGGAACCAAACATGAACCTTGTGTTTCTTAGCTGCTCCTGAGTCAATATGGGTAAAGATACCATGAAAATATGAAGGCAGCACCTCAGAATGCCAGAGGACAGAACCCAAGACAAGTACCGAGGAACACTTAAGATCTCAGGTCAGGATTTACATTCTCTCTAATCTTTCTCTCCACTTCCTCTCCTACATCATGGAATAAATAATTTTATTAAGCTTCTTCAGACTGGAACAATGAGAATTAATGGAATTAGTGCTTGCCATGTGTTTCAGCAACAGGAGGCAATGCTTGAGTGCTAAGTGCTCTTGCAGTTATTGATAAGCCTTATAATCTGCACAGATGGTAGACTGGGTGTCTCAAGAATTAGAACTGTTTCTAAAAAGACATAAGTCTTGAGAGAGTATATTGGGGGAAAAAAAAGCAGAGTGTGTAAAGGTCTTTTCTACACTGCCATGTCAAAATGACTTTATGTCCATGATCCCATCGTTCTGCTGACAGATTAAGCAGCTGCAATATCTAATGCAAGACTAATTTGATTCTTAGTGTATCTGCCAGCAATGATGCCCCATGACCTTGGTGGAAACTGAAGCAGGAAGAGCACTGAGAAAGCATGTCAACAGGAGAAAAACCGTGGAGAGGGGAGGTTCTTCTTAAGACACCAGGAGCAGCACTATGTTAATAGTCCCATTGGGAACAGAGTGTGTCTGACCACTTGATGTCAGACTTGACCCACATATCAGTCAGCCTCCAGGGCAATCAAAGCTTCAGATGGATTTGATACAAACATTACTACACATGAAAGATGTATTTTGAAAAACATTTCTTTGGAACACAAGTTGTGGAAGGTCAAATATATGGAACAGCATGAAAAGCTGCATTTAAATCTTGATCTGCTCAAAGGAGTCGAATAAACCTGCTCACAGCAAGAAACTTACATGGTGCTCAAATCTTAATTATATTGAAATCCCTAGATCCAAACCCATCTTCAGTTTGTAGGGAAACTTCCAAAGGCCACATCGCGGGTGTGCACCTAGCACAGCCCTCCAGAAATGGACCAGACAGAAATCTGGCATCCAGCAGCCCCTCAGCCTCTTGGAAATACAAAATACAGACCCACTATCAGCTCCAAAACCACCAACTGTCTTGATTAGTCAATATTAATGCATTTTATTACTCTTTGCAAAGCAGAACACTCTCAAGTTATGATCTTACATCATTTTCCAGACGAAGCTGTGCGGGCTGTACTGATCCCAGCCTGAAGCAACGCTGCTGTAATCACCTTCTGAGCTTCTTGTCTGAACATGCACAACACGTTCAAGTCATGAGCATTCTTTCTGTTGTTGAAATAAAGTTTAACAAAATGTAAGAAAACTACTCATCAGCTTCTAATTTGGGCACCATACGCCAATTTCTCATAACAAATAGGTACATATAAACACTCTAAAAAGCTTTACTGCCTTAATTTCAATCCAAGCAAGTGAATTAACCAGCTTTTAAGATGCTCAACAAACTCAGGTGCTGTGGACTTAAGCTAGATCAAGAAAACATACACAAATGCTCACTTGACGGGTGGTGGCAAACAGCAGCAGAGCACCAGAAATAGTAAACGACAAAAGTTACTCCCATAAGCCATGCACCCACAACCTGAAATCCTTGTACAAGGAAACAGTAACCAATACTGCTTAATTTAACTGCGTGCTCAAAGACACACTGAGTTTAATAGATGATACCATTTGCTAAAATTACGTTGGGGCTTAAATGACTGTTGCAAGAGTGAGCTTAAAAATGTGCTGAAATACCTCCCTGAATGGTGTCTAGGCCTTCACAGAAGCTTGGGATTCAAGTTCTTTAGTGTGGGTCATACGAAGGACTAAAATATTAGCACAGAAAGTGAAAGGCAGCAAGAACAAAAAAGGAAAACTAAGTGTAAATTTAAGGATCTCCAGTTGGCTTCTAAAAACATCTATTTACAAAGTCACCAATGCAAGAAAACAGTTATGCACTTAAGTTATGCATGAGCTTAGATTTCAGCAGCTCTAAGGGATTTAAGTGCTTAATTTTGCCAGTGTCAAGGTTTTGGTGATCTAAACCAATATGGCACTAAAGATCAGGATTCTCCTTACTTTTCTCCAACAAAACAAAGGAAAAAAAATATAGAGAAAAGCAGTGGCTGCTTCCTTCCTGCCACTACGTGGGAATACATGATGATTTGTGTATCCTGCAGCAGTGATGTTATCTTTATCAGAGCATTCAAACCACCAACATTCATTACCATAGCCTCGGTGACTGAAATTACTGTTTTGAAATATGCAATGCCATTTCCTGCTCTGTGTACTGATTTTCAGCAATCACAAAAGGCAGACCTTTCCAGGATCCAATGAAGCAATACAATAATCTATATTCCCTGTGCAGAAGTAGAAAAAAAAAAATGCCACAATTGACATAATAAAGCATCAGCAGAGCATAACACAATGAGCATTAGAAATAAAACAAGGTGTGAATGATTGTTAGATAGCTAATAATAATCACGGGAGTACTATTGTCTAAGCAATAAGATTTCAAATGTAAATGTATTAAAACCAAGCCTATTAAAATCAGCTGGCTGAGCAGTTAAAAACTGAAGTGATGTGATTTTTTATTTAGTTATTAATTGCTACCTGTAATTTATAGGTGGGTTTTTTCCTTTTATTTTTCAAAGTAATCTTTTCTTTTACTAGAAATAACAGGAGAAGGTAAATACATCATCTACCAGCTTCCCCATGAGATTTAGCAAGGCAGAAAGCATAATGATTTCATATCTCCTAAAAAAGGAGCCTCTCTCTGAATTTAGATGACCACAGCAGAGAAATGGCCCAAGTTACTGGAACAGAGCATTTATCCTTGTACCTCTCAGTCCTGCTTCTCAATGGAATTCTTCTACATAATAAAGGGAAAGGTAAAACGATCATAAACCTTTTAGTGTCTTATAGAAGTAAAATAAGGTGGTTTTTTTTTTTTTCCTAATATCTCTGATGATCCTTTTTTTTCTCTGAAGCCTGAAGGTGAACAGTATCCTCACTAGGATCGCAGTCCTCCTAAGGTTCTTACCCTGCTATGTGACAGCCTTTGGAAATTTTTGATAGAAACCAACTGGTGGCAACAGTGACTACATAAGACATGCACGTTCTTCTCATTCCCTCACAAGCTCTTCCCTTTTGTATCTGTAGTCTATTTGTTGTTATATTAAAGTTCAGCACAATTACAGATTCTGACAGATTTCTTAATAATCAGCACCAATGCCACTACAAGTGCTGGATCTGCAGATATAATCACAAATCTATAACCATCTGCAAGTCCCTCTTTCACACACTGGGAAGAGATGAGATGTTTCCTGGATGGAATTCAAGGAAATTGAATATATTTATATATAAATATTTATAAATATATATTTATAAATCTATGTATTTCAAATTTAGCACACCTCCAGTTGTCCAACAAGAACTGTCACGTGGGCCTAAGCCTTTGTAGGGGAACAAACTTGATGTGCCATTTAAAAACTACTCATCCATGGGAATTTTCATCAACTTAACAAAACAAAAGGACAACCATGCCTTAGATCCAGTCATCCAAGATTTGGGAAAGCTGGTCAGATTTTTCATGGATTGGCCACAGGTAGATCTCTTTAAAAACTCCAACCTCCAACATGTTGGTGTCCTTGGTGTTGCAATGCTCTGGAGCCAGAGCTAAAAAACTTTTTTATCTCTTAAGCTCCTCCTGAATTCAGAGCTTAAGTTTTCCTCTCAAATTTATATCCTCCCTTACTCCACTCCTACTTAACTGTGGAAAAACACAGATAAAGATCCCTTAAGTAGCTAAGACTTGTCTTTGCTTCTAAACTGAAAGATAAAGCCTGAAAGAGGGTGCACTGCAATTGAGCTGACGGCTTCTTACTAGTGCTTCTCCAAAAGCTGTTGGGCAGGAGGCCTGGTTCGTTTGACTGCAGATGTTTGAATGGAGGTATAGATGAATTAATGTCTGCTGCTCTTGCATGATTCAGAGTGATCATGTAGCTATCAGTACAGCACAGGAACTAATTAGTGATGGTTGGTTAGTCTCTAAGAGAGCGATTTGCTGTTGGAAAGCTGAAGGTATTCCCCTCCACTGAGTGGGATGCTGAGCTATTATTTTTATTACAACTGATACCTCATGTCAGTATTTTCATGCTGGATAGTACAAGCTTCTCTCTTGAATGTCCAATGTGTAGGTGTCAGATGGTACATTTTGGCTGTGAAAAGAAAAATTATACTTGGTCTGAGCTACTGCCAGACAAGCTTGGAAAAGTTTTCCATAGCAGACAGTGAAAAATCACACAGCGTCTAAGGCCCATGAGTCAAAGCGCATGTAGCATGTGGATCACTGAGTATATTTCCTTACCAGGGCTGAAGCACTTTCTGTCTTTGATCAGTTTACATCTTTTGGTGCATGAGAGAGGCATTACTACAGCACTTAGAATCAGAGAATCATAGGATAGACAGAGTTGGAAGGGACCTTAAAGATCATCAAGTTCCAAGCCCTCTGCCATGGGCAGGTACATCTCCTAGAGGTGGGTTGCTCAAATCCCCATCCAACCTTGAACACCTCCAGGGATGAGACATCCACAGCATCTCTAGGAAACCTGTTCCAGTGCCTCACCACCCTCACAGGAAATAATTTCTTCTTTATATCTAATCTAAATCTCCCTTCTTCCAATTTAAAGCCATTACCCCTTGTCCTGTCACTCCACTTCCTGACAAAGAGTCCCTCTCCAGCTCTCCTGTAGGCTCCCTTCAGATATTGGAAAGTTGCAATTAGCTCTCCCTGGAGCCTTCTCTGCTTCAGGCTGAACAACCCCAGCTCTCTCTCAGCCTGTCTTTATAGGAGAGTTGCTTCATCCCCCTGATCATCCTTATAGCCCTCATGATTCCCTCTAGTTTTCAAAGTCATTGCTGTGCCAAAGTGGAAGAAGTATGAAACAGACCAGTGAAAGATCAGGTCATAACTTGTTTTGCTTAGATTTGTTTCTCAGAATTTCTGACAACAAATGAAGTGCAGGCTTGCATGAAGGTGGCCTGGGGTCAGTGGGATGGGGAGGGAGGAGATTCTTTCAAGAATACTAATAAACGTTACTGACTGGGACAATGAATCATTTGTAGGTCGTGTGGGCTCCATGAGGTTGAATTCGTCGCTCTTTTATACAGGTGGCTGAACAGATTAGAAGCAAACTAACTCCTACCTTGGAAAGGTCAGAATGTTCACAAAACTCAATCTCTTCATAGCAAAACATAAATTCACTTTTTCAGCCAAGCCTTCCCATATGGAAAGGATGGAAAACAGTTATATAGATGGGACTAATTCAATTTTGAGAGTTCTCAAATTTGAGGGAGTTCCTAATATTTTTGGAGTTTTGCATAGGCTAAAATTCTTTTCTGCATTAAAATGCAATTCTGGAGCACCTTTGCAGTATGGTTAGGTAGTAAAAATCCAATGTAAAAGAAAAGAGTCAGACCATTAGGCTTCAGAAGAGTGAGGAGACAAACAGAGCAGTTTGAGCTGAGAAGGAAATGGTTCTCCAGTGTAAGATCTAGGGAACATCAGATGAAAGCAGCAGATGTCAGACTGAGACAATTAAAGCTGCTACATCCCACAATTAAATAAAGTTGTGGACCTCCATATTAAAAAAATTGATCATATAGGTTCCTGGAGTGGGAGAGGATAGATGGACACATTAGTGTCTGCTGACAGAGGAAGTTCATAGAATCACAGAATTATAGAATGGTTAGAGTTGGAAGGGACCTTAAAGATCATCAAGTTCCAACCCCCTTATGGGCAGGGACACCTCCCACTAGAGCAGATTGCTCAAAGCCCCATCCAGCCTGGCCTTAAACACTCCTAGGGATGGTGCTCAGGCAAGGACTGAGCTTAAATGAAGCTGCTGGGTCTGGAGGCAGGGCCAGGGGTGAGATTCCAGGAGAAACAGGCCATTAAGGCTTATGTGTGCCCTCAGGGCACTGACAGCCATCCATCCAAAACAGGCATTAGTCGAGAATTTCTCCTATGATCCTTGAGGAGCCCTGGCCAACTGAGAACTGCTAGCCTGCACAAGTCCCTGCATGAGATGTGTAACTCCACTGTGACCCAGTAACACTTTAAATGTGCTTTCGACATCGGCTGCCATCCACAGAAGGGGTGAGGCACTCTCACTCAGTTCTTTTTACTCAGTTTATTTCAAAACATATGAAGGCATTTCAGTAAGAAAATACACAAAAATGAAAAGCAATCAGATCACTGGTTATTTTCCTCCAATATATCTCAATACATCTGTTTTTATGAATACATCCAAGACTTGGCAGGAATAATTTTTGGACTGTGTCTCATTTGCTAGCCACCACAATTACTTTAGTATTGTTGTTGATCTATTTGTCTGTCTGACTTTTATTGGTAAAATAATTGACAAAGTGCAAGCAAATGGAAGACTTCAAATACATAATTTTGGAAGCACGGGGTCTGTGCTGAACACCAGAGATCTTGAGGATGAAGTAACAATTGTTGAGCCCAGATATAAACTGTTCTAACATTCCCCTGCACTATCTTAGTGTTCCCCAATAAACAGAAGATATAAAGGGCATCCAAACTGTTTTTTCTTTCCAAATAAAGTAAGTTAAAGCAACTGTACTTTGGTAAGCAAAATCTTTTATGTAAAAGATCATTTAGATCTAGAGCACAAGTAGAATATTAGCTATTTTCAGTAATATGAAATTTTTTCATAACCTTCGACACAGAACATCCTACTAAAAGCCTCCTTTCAAAAGCATGAAATGCCTGAAGATCTGTCTATATGATTTAAACCAGCAATTAGTACCAGATGTTACTGCACTTTATATTTAGACACCAAATTTCAATGTCTTAAACAGAAAGAACACTCTTGAAGGACAGAAGGAATAATTTCCAAATGTAATTACAGCATATTGTTTTGAATCTCTCTCATTAATTTACCTGATTGCAAAGTAAAATTAAATGAAGTTATATTTAAATTTAAAATTGGACCTGTGAGTAATGTAACATCTTATTATCTTACTGCATGAGAAAGAATAGTTTTAGTGTATATTTCACGTTTCATTGAGCAGCCTATATCCTGCACAGAGCTGCTAAAGGGCATGGAGAATGTATCAAAATGTCATAATGTAAAGGGTACACAGCATATCACAGTTGTTTTGTAACAAAGCCTCCCAAAAAAATCAAAATATACTTTTTTAATAAATCTGTGAGCAAAAAATGTTCTTAAGAGAAAGCACGTGATGTAAGTAGTTGTCACTAAATGTGTTTGAACGATAATCACACTGAAAAGTTCACTCCACTCGCCCAGCGTCACGAAGAATTTGTGTCAGTGCGGAGAAGCGAAAGCCTCTGTCAAGATCCCAGTCCCAAGGGGAAAACAAACAGCAGTATCCCCATCCACCTAAGCCTCAAGCACAACAGCCAGTGCCTGATTCACTGGTAGATCTTCGAGATCACACATGTGTTCCTTGCTCTTTGAAGCAAGCTCCAGAGGAAATGCCTGCCAAGGAGGTAAGGGAGCTTCACTAAGTAGCCGGAGCCTAACTTGTCTGCTTGTTGACAGCACTTGGCTGGGAAACACAACCACTTCAAGTAAACAAAGGCATCAGTGTATATGGTCCAATTCTTGGCAGTGTCAACAAAGAAGAGAAGATGGTAAGGCAGCTCTTCAGGGCTGAGTGGAAGCCAAATCCTGAAATACTTGTATATCACTTGCAAGTAGGCATCTGTAAAAGACTTTAGTCTCCACAGCTACCAACAGTAAAGAAGGTTTATGTCTTTTAAAAATGAAACTTTTATGATGGTGCTTCTGTGCACTAGAACATATGCTACAAAACCATTTAGATACCTGTAGCTTCATTTTAAGTCACACCTTTGAGCATGTGATTGGACAATTCCCTCCTGGTGTCTGATCTGTTCCTGTTCTGCAGACATTACTGTCCAAATACAGACAACCAGACAAAAAGCCCTAGACATAAAGCTACAAATACATACCTAACATTTTTATTCCATAAATGAAGTTTACCACTTTGTTTCTTCTTAATATCACTCTTAATCTTTAACAACCTGCCCCCCAACAACTGTCTGCCTCGTTACCGATAAAGTAAACGGCAACAGGTTCCAAGTCTATGAGACTGCTGTGAGGACTTACATGCAAGCATTTCATTTCCATGAAAATTCACTGTCAATACAAGTATCTGTGCAAAATGCTGAGTGCATAAAGCACAGTCCATTGCTTTAATGTCGAGGGACTCAATAGTCACTGCACATTTCACCATCATTCTAGTCCAAGTTCTAAGATCTGTTTCTTTAGCTGCACCTAAACCCACAGGCTAAATAATGCAGTCAGTAATTCAAGGCAAGCTTTCATCTCAACTTGAGAGGAAAAGCTTGAAAGCATTTCAGGAAGTCTGTTGTGATAATTCCTGCAGACCTTTATGCATGAGGCTTATCTGTCCCATTGAAGTGAATTGCACATATCACATCAGCAAGAGTCAACGGAATTATTGTGGGTTCCTCTCACGTGAATTCACTACAGAATAATTTGATTTTCTTATATTCACCCTAGATTTACTTCACTGGATGCAAACCATCACTGTATAGACATTAGACATCAGGTCATTAAATTAAGATCTAAAATATATTAATATTTTCCTGCCAAAAACTGTTCTTTAAAAAATACTCGATCTCTGTTACACGTTTTACTGAAAACATTCTTCTATCATTTCTCCTAACATTTGCACATAATACTGGGTTTTCTGTCATCACTTGTGGTAAGATCCATGTGGAACTAGTATGACATTAAGATGTCACTGTATTTATGTAGGAGTACCTTTGGCCACAAGGAAAGAGAGCCAACCATCCCTACTTGCTGAAAGAATACAGGGAAACATGACTGTATGGGTTCCATCAGAAACCCTGAGGTGCTACACATCACTGCCTCTACCACTCTCTAACACCTTTTCAGACCACTTTCCACTGTCCACCACCAAATTCACTTAATTAGAAAAAAAGCTCAGAGCTGGACCACAGGAAGAGGTAGAGCAGCGGAATGGATGGAATCGTTCTTCTCTATGGAAAATACGTCCATGCATACAGACTCCCTCCTTCTTGGGGAGGATGCTCAGGCTCACTGCAAATCAATAGAGAAGGTAATTGAAGCAAAGTGCAGGTCTGGGAACAAAATCTAATACTTCCAGTCAGCTGAAAGTATTTGTACTAGCCTAGCCATGCAGTATCATATGAGGGACTAAACTGAAGAAATGATATCTAGGGGATCAGAAGATCCGTATATTTAAATTCTGCTCTTCAGGTTCAGTATTCTGGACAGTTCTCCCTTTCTGATCACAAAAGAAACGCTCCAACACAATTTATTCTTAAAAAAGCAATCCATAAAAGGAAATACAGGTGCTTATCCTGGATTATCCTGGAAGTGGCAACACTTTTAGCTGTAATGAATTCAGAACCTTATATTTTGTTGTAGATTTTATATATTATTGTCTGCTTCGAGAGACAGGCCAACATTTTTTTTTAGGTTGTTGAGACCAAAACTCTTCCTCCAGGAAACTGCAGTCTTAAACTGCAGTCTCAGTTGACAGAGATCTGTTTGTATCTGTCTATTGTATGGGGGCTCCTTCCTACGTATTTTTTCCTACGTAAATTTGCTTCCTACGTAGCAAATTTAAGAACTAATACTTAGTTCATGACTTATTCCCTTAAAACATAAGATGAAGAATTCTAATAATCCCTTTTTCACAATTATGGTCAGTTCTTCAAATATTTCTCAGGTGAGCTGATAAAAAGTTATTTCCATTCCCATCATTTGCATAAAGCTCTGTCTCCTCCTGTCTGAAAAATCTGCTTGTATTTTCTTCCCTAACATTAATCCAAGATCTCTTGTTCTAAGTTTGCATATGACCATAACAACTGTATTTTAGCATCGATCCATTCCCATTTGTTCAGGATCTTGTATACTTACATAAGAATCCTCCCTTAATCTCCTTTCCTTAGCTACAGAGGAGAAATATGGACAAACTTCCTTCATAAATCATGTCTTGGTTACTAAATCATCTTGGATTGCCCCCTGCCACACCTCTTCAATGTCTCCCTGTAATGAAGTGGCTAAAACTGAGCCCTCTTTTCTAATGAGACCAGTAGCAAGCCAGAATAATTTTGGCAACACGGCCAGAGCTATATTTCAGAAACTTGTTTGCTCTTTTTCATTTTTGTTATTGTTACCAGGAAATAGTGCTAATGGTTTGCTCTATTATCTGCAGTCCCTTCCAGGTTCTTTTCTTAATACGAATTCCATGTTGTGTTCCTATTTAGACTGCAATCTTCATGCTTATTCTTTTAGTAATTGGCTACATTACTTCACATTATGCTGCAGTGAATTTTATGAACCACTTATCCACCCAAAGGCCAATATGCTGGCATTATAAATATTACATTTCTGCTCATTCCAAGCAATGTTGCTATCACCTGTGTTTAAATCCTTAATCCATTCCGCTTTCAAAACACCTCTCAGAAGGGTGAGCAGCTGCAGTTAAATGGACTAACTGCTATGCAGTCTCTCATAAAAAAAGAAAAATACCATGGAGAATAAAATAAACAACAAAAAACAACCCACATCATCTGTGTAAGGCCACATTCTCCCAGTGGAGTCACGTAACCATCAAGGGAGTTGCCTGACTTCTTAGCCAACTGCAACGTAACTTACCACACTTCATGGAATCTTGGCCTCCACCAACATCCATCACTGCCTTCTGTTCAATCAGTGTGTCCTTTAAAGGGTCACTCTTCTCAGGGCTCCAGCTTCTTCAAAAGGTTTCCCTAACACTCAGACTTGGTCCCTTTTTCCTGCTCTCTGTGTAGTTATACCTCTGAGCAAAATTCAGATGATCTCTTTATAGCAACTGCCATCCACGTAGCACAGGTGTTCACCTCTGCAGTTCATACTTGTCTCTACCAGCCAGCCCATAACAGTATCTTAGCCTTTCTCTCCAACATCTCACAAGTGTTTAGCTATTATTTTACAATAAGGATAACTGAAATGTTGCTGTTTGCCACCTTACTCCACTAGATGTGACCCTGCTACTGCTTTTCTTGACCCTTGTGATGCTTTTTGCCTCACTCAAACATTGAAAAGGGAAGCCAAGGATTTGTCGAAGCCTTGCTGATTCTTTCTATGCAGGAGCTATGAATCTGCTTTTTCTTTCTAAGAACATGCTAAAAATCATGCAGACTTACAGCTTTCAGAAATTGTTTCAATTTGGGTTGGTTTTTTTTGGTTTTGGTCTTGCAAGTCTAAGTTTTACCACATTTGTATCTACACAGTAAGTCTTCCTGCCTCTTGCTGTGACCCTGCTACCCCTCCCTTTTTCATCCCTTCACAAGTCCCAGTTCTTGGTCATATTATAAAAAAGTTACTTGCTCTCATTTTCATGCCCTTCATAGCCCACCTCTCACTGGAAATGACATCTCCTGCCTGCACTGTCTGTTAGCAGGGTTTCCAGACAAACTATGCCCTGCTGCCATCCACACTTGGATTTTCCCCATCCATCCACAGAGCTATCCCATTATCCTTCAAAACCATTCTTCTATCGCTCTTTGGCTTGACTTCTCTAATGGACAAATGTTAGGAGGCTGGTATGCTGATACCATTTGCCTTCATGCTTATCAACTGTTTTGTAGCTTCTTTGCACTTCACCATCTGTCCATCTCCATCTGTTGTCTCCTCTTACACTTCGGATGTAAGCTCTGGTGGTGGAGACCGTCTTCAAAATGTTTTTTCTTTTGTTAACAGAGCAGTGGGTTCTGGTCCACGATTGCCATTTGCTAGGCATAATTTGTGTAAAGCAAATTATTCAGTTAGCAAGTCAGTGGGCTATTTACTCTGCATGGATCAAGCATGCAACAAGCATGCAACACGAACACCATATCCTTTTGAATCTATAACTAGCAATCATTCCCTTCTCCTGTTGCTTCCTGTTTCTCTATTAGTGTACAAGATGAAGGGGAGAGAAGGTAAATAAAGTCAAACAATACTTTTCAGTTGCCTTACTCCTTTCCTTTCTCTGCTTTTTCCAAAATCTCTAGGAAAGCAAGCTTGGAAATTGTTTCTTCAGTCCCTCATGAAAGAAAAAGAAGGGATTAATTGAAGCAGAGTGACAGCAATGAACTCAAAAATCATGCCTGGGAAAACATTCCTGCTGGTGTTGATGAAAGATGAGGGAGTTCTGGAAGAAATTAAATGACCAGTGCCAGCACATCATGATGAGACATCCAGAGATAAAAGGACAGGGAGAAATCAGTAATGTAGGGCATTCAGGATGCTTGACTGTGAGAAGCAGTGACCTGCACAGCACAGAAAGTTGTGCCCTCAGATACACAAGCAAGAAGAGGCAAAAGACCACAATGAAGGTATAAGTAGGCCAGGAATATGAAGGGAAGACTATGAGTCTTCGAAAGAAACATCTTCCTTCCTAAACTTCTGAAATTCCTCCAGAACATCATTACTGTTTCTGTAGCAAAAATCTACCACATTTTCTTAACATCTAACTCATGTCACAAATAAAAAACCTGCTTATGATGGTGAACACAACTACTGTTCTGCTCATAGAACACAGAGATCCTGAGAAACACCAAGCATCTGCTCTGAGGTACCAGGAAATCTCTAATGCCTCTGAAAGGGGGCAGAGGTTTACTTAGCACCCCTGAGATGGTGTTGACTTGTCTGTGGGATGGGCCCTTTTTTCCTTTCTTTTAAGCCTAGAGGTAGGAAAAAGTCCTAAAAGCAATAATATATGTGATTCTAGGAACTCAGTTTTTTACCCTCAAATAATGTTAGGCACTTCAGATGCTGCATTTTTGTTCATTTTGTGGGTTTTTTTTTTAAAATTACTTTTAGATGCAGATTTTGTAGGAGCAATTAAATGACAAATGGTAACACCACTCCCTTCTTTTTAATGAAGTGTTTGCCTTTTCAATGACTTTATTTTCCTACAATTTAGGAGCTTGTATGAAAAGTTAAAGAAGATTCAGGAAGAATGTATTTTAAGTCAATAAGGGAAATTCAGCTGAATGGTGTTTAGGAAAGATTTATGATATATCTCATATATTGATCAGCACTGATAATTTAAATGCAATCTATCTGGTGGCTTAGTATTTCAAAAGACAGATCAAACCCAACCATTTAAAACAGCTGTTGCTGGAAGTCTTGGGGACAGTCCTCAGCCTGTATAAATCAGCACAGTTCTGGCAATTTCAATGGATCTGTATTGATTTACACAGCGCAGAATCTGGTGCTCCACTTTTGAAAACCCTATTAAAATTCATGCAGTAGATTGACCACGGCTTAATACTGCTAATCCAGCTGCCCTTGCTCTCTCTGTTTTCTCTAAGTAGACTTCGATGACACTTACTGTGGAGGTAAGCAGCATTAAACTAAGAGTTCTTCAAAGAACTGGAGAGTATTGATTGACAGATGCTTTAAAGCCATTCCCGTAAGTACTATACTCTGTTAGCAATAGTTTCAGCCTGCTGCGTGCGAGCCCAATCTCGGTGTAGATCTCCTGCCACTAGTGAAATTGTGGGGGTATAGAGCAGCAGAAGGCTAACTTCGTGTAAGGGTAGGACCTACTTTTCAAGAACCAGGGCACAGCTTTTATTTCAGTCTGTTTCTCATGAGATGCTTTACCAGAGGCAGTGTAGCAAACAAAAACTTCAAGAATTGTTTTGCTTTGTGGGATTCATTGTGCAAGTAGATATCAAGTCTTGTTCATAACCTATTACCAACACCCTTACCTGCATACAACAAAAAACTGTCAGGCTATACTGAAACTGTTCCAGGCTATATTAAAAGTAGAACCCAATGTTCTCCATCTCCCTTTCTTCCTCCAGTATTTCCCCTTCATTACCTTTTTATATGAAAAGAAACCGTATACAGTTTTACTTAATAGCCTCTCTGGGGCAGGGACTGCTGCTTCCTGTCCCATCATATTGCACTGGGATTTCCTTCAAGTACTGCAAAGGTTCCTAAGGATTCTTATTGTATCTTAAGTCAGAGACCTTGGTGGAGAGCACTCAGAAGTCTCTCCCTCACATGATATCTTGTGATCTTTATATCTGAGACCAAAGCTCCTGAGCACTGGAACAAGGCTGCCCAGAGAGGTGATGGAGTCTCCATCTCTGGAGACATTCAAATCCTACCTGAACACGTTTCTGTGCAACCTGGTCTGACAGGGGGTTGGACTAAATGATCTCCAGAGGTCCCTTCCAACCCCATATTCTTCTGTGATTCTGTGACTACTGAAAGAACATGGACATCTGCAAACACACACACTACAAACTTGTTCTGTTTTAATGCAGGGACCTTTCTTTGCCCCTACTAATATCTGCTGAGCAGTGAGTATGGAAAGAAGCCTGAGGGCTGGGAGAAAGGTCATATCATCTCATTTTCTTAAGAATGTCCCAAGAAGGTCTGTTTTCACCATGGAATAAATGTTTCCTGAGGAACAACGTATATGTGTTAAAAATTTTGTGCTTTGAGATGAGGGAAGGGGGTGTGGGGGGGTGATCCTAGCGTCCCACTGATGACTTCTCTCCAAGTCCTGGAAAACTTCTAGTTTTCTTCTAGAGAAAAGCGCAGTATTGCATTAAGAATATTAGAGCTTGCTACTTGTCTCAGCTCTTGATTAGGAAATTAGTGCTGCCCCCTCCCTTCTCCTTCCCAAATTACAGCAATTGTACCTGTGAACAGGTGCTATAAGAAACCAGCATCCATTAGTGTATTTTCTGGTTTCATGATTAGCTGATACAAAACTGAAATGTAATCAAGTAAGGATTCATTCGTTTGATTAGCCATTGAAATTATTCTGTGCCTAATCAGATGCCTGGCTAGTTTGTCAGCCTCCTTTATGGAGTTTTTATCTCTAATGGATGGTCCAAATGCATTCACAACAGTGGATCTGATTTAAGTATATGTGTGGGTGTCCTCTGACTCATCTCTGAGAGTCAAAATAGACAGATGAAAGAACAGCTTTGATGTGAGCTTATTTTGATCCTCACCTACAAAAAAAAAAGGCAATTTTGAATTGTGAAGACTTGTGCAACAGAACAAGACTAGAGACATTAACAGAGAGAATGGTCTATTGGAACAAGTTCTCTGTGCAAGTTTAGCTATAAAACCTGAGATCTGCAACAAAACAGATCAAGGCTTAAAATCCCTATTCCAAGTCACTGTGGATGGGCTTCTCACTCACAGATATCAAGATTTTTGTATTCTCAAATCTTATATTCCTTATCTTTGGGAAGTGTTCTATACAGTGACAAGGAAGGGTTTCCCTGAGACTGAACAACTGTAAAGAATGGGCACTGTTTCAGGTCCTTACAAGAACTCGTGATCTGACTATAAAGAGAGAGAGAAGACAAAAGGTAGCGTACATTGTTTGGTTTGGAAAAAGGTTGTTTCCCAGTTTCACAGAATCACAGAATATCAGGGATTGGAAGGGACCTTGAAAGATCATCTAGTCCAATCCCCCTGCCAGAGCAGGAACACCTAGAGCAGGTCACACAGGAACGCGTCCAGGCGAGTTTTGAATGTCTGCAGAGAAGGAGACTCCACAACCTCCCTGGGCAGCCCCTTCCAGTGTTCAGTCACCCTCACTGTGAAGAAGTTTTTCCTCATATTTAAGTGGAACCTCCTCTGTTCCAGCTTGTACCCATTGCCCTTGTAAGTTCTCTAAGTCAGGGTGTTGTGGGGAGGTTCAAAACCAGTCAACAAGCTCGTCTTTGTAAAGCATAAGCATTTTTTCCTCTGGGATTCTTGGAAGAGCAGAAGAAAATGAGTGAATATTCCTGCTCCAGGGCTTCTTCCCTCTCCAGCCTCCCTCCAAGAGAGGAGGCTATTGCAGAGGGATGCAGATCTTAATCGTGGTAGCACATGGACTACCTGATTTGGGGATTAAAAAGGTCATTCTTTTTTGGTATCCAGAACTAGCAAGGAGGAGTGTGCTCAGAGGATTTATTCTTCTACCACTGTTGAACCAATCCAAGTCAGGCTCACTGCAAAATCAATTTCCCAAGCTTAAAGTTATGATTTTCTGCCCCAAGCAGTTGTCCACTTTACAACTGTCCAAAGCCACACCTGCTCAAATCAAAAGTAATTTTTCTACCTAGCTAATTATTCAGGTTATTCTATGACTATTCCATGAAATAAATTTCTTGCTGACCTTGCTCCCTCCTCATATGCTCGGGTTGTGACACTGCAACACACATGCAAGAGAAAACTTTTCCAGATGCAGGGTTACAGAAAAGTTTTTGCATCTGATTAAAACACAGAGATCACAAACTTGCCAAACAGGAACATGAAACTGCCTGTATTTTTAGCATTGCTACAAGACGAAAATTTCTTTTAAATGCTAAATATCCTATAGTAGCTTTACTTCATTTCCACAGAAATTATTTGAGCACAGAGTTAATCCTGTTTACTTCAATATATTTTCCAGATATTCTTTAAGAAACGTCACTGGGTAAAATTACTGGAGCTTTTTGTTTCTCTTCTAATTCCTATTAAAACAGTCTTCATCAATCACAAGCCACAGAGGAGGTACAGTATAAGCTACAAACCTCATCTTAAATTGAAATTATGCTGATCAGTAACAAAAACATCTTTCCTCTTCCGATTTTCAATGTTTTCTCATCAATTGCTGCTATTCAAAGCTAATAAAAAGGCAAAATGCCACTACAATATCTGAAATAATTTCTAAATGTACTAGGAATAGAACTATTTGGCCTTTCAAATTCAGAAATAGATAAATACTATAAGCATAGCAAATATGACGGTTAGATTCTAGAAAGCACTTCACTGAAGAAGCCTGAACACAATAAATTAGTTGTGATTTTCAGTCTTTTAAACACTAACTCAATTTAAATGATTAAACTTCGTTTACACTATAGCCCAAGACCTGTCTGAATCAAACACCAGAATGAGCTCCAGAGTCAAAGTCTGTTGTCACCAAATACTGGACGCATCCAAGTTCAGGTGCTAGAGGAAAATGAGTAGATCAAGCAGTTTATTGGTAACTTGGTCTATAAATAGAAGTGGTTTTCCAGCCTCTGGCAGTTAAGAACAGAGTTCCATCCCAGGTGTCAACCTGTTATTGTGATTTCAGGGTAGAAGGACAGAATAGAGGAGTACTCACAGGCTAAGGAAAGAGTCTACAGGAAAAGGATAACCAGACTTGCCTTTAAAGTGGGATCTCTTCAGCTCCAACTCAATTCACTCAACCAGCAGTTTGTACTTAGATCTTCAGATGAGGCAACTCTCTCTTCCCCCACCCCTCAACAAAATACAGGTGTCTTGAGTTGTATTTTAGAAAGGTTTAATACAGCTCACTGTTTAAATTAAGCAGGATTCAAGGTCAAGATATTTCTCAAAAATGATCTATTATCCAGGATGGAAAGGATAAAAGGGTTAATGCGTTAACTGTTTTATTATTTTCTGTACAAGAATCAGTTAAACTTTTTATTAGTGTCACAAAGACTCCTCACTGCCACAAGCTGTTCATCCCACTTCACCCACTGTTGAAGGTTTCTGCCCTCGATGGTTAGAACAGGCCCATGCAAACAGCAGGAGATGGGACCTTCTAAAATAGATCTGAAAGAAGAGAACCCTGCCAGAAGCAGATCAGCTGTTGCGGTTTCACACCTTTATGGCTTAACTCTCTTGCCTTCCTCTCCCAGTTGCATCAAATCATATTACCTTCTTGAGAAGAATTTGGATTGGAGTCTAGAATGATATTAACTTTTCCTTGTCATCAATTACTAATATGAGAGGAAACAAAAGATCCTAGTTAGAATCCCAATCATCAATTGGGATCCTAATCATCACTCTCTAGTTATGTATATGGAAGCTGATGTAACTTTTTCACCTCTGCATGCTAAGTTTAGTATTCCTGAAATGAATGAACGATCTGTTGCTGACATCAGTAGTCTCATCCATGACTTTAGGAACTGTTTAAATGATAGCAGTGACTGATTTAGTAATATCAATCCTCAAACACCATCCAGCCTTCTGTGCTTTTCTAAAGGGAGCTGGGACTCTCTTTGATGCTATCAGCTACTTTTAAGTTGCCTCTAATCTATTGCTGCCCCAGTGAAGCACAGGATGAAGCTTTTGGTGTAACTATAAACTTAATGGGATAAAAAGAAGTATACAAATCCTACAATCCCTGAATCAGTGTAAAATAAGCTAATGGGTTCACAAAAGTCATGTCCAGCCCAGAGGAGCAGTCTCAGGAAATCAACCTGAGAAATCAACCTCGAAACCTCAACCTGAGAAGACCATAGAGGACAAAGACCATGACCTGAAAAGTGAAACATCTGAACACAGTATCTGCTTTGGAAACTATTTGGGGTGACTCTTCTAAACTGGACTGCAGAAATACCAGTGATTTACTGCTGGTGGCTCCCTTTAAGGAACTCTCTGTCCTCCTTTTAGATTTATCAGTTTTCCTGGAGTGGAAATCTCACATACAATCAGAGCTGAGTCTTCCTCACCTCAAGGCCTTTCAGCTGTCATTTGGGTACTGAGGACTACGAGGGTTAACCAACTGCCCACTTTCTTCTGGGTGATTACAATGGTGCTCCTGTCACGTGCTGAAGGAGTGCAGAGGCTTCATGCTGCTCCGTTACACACTCTGACCCAGTGTCCATCAAACCAATGGGAGTCAAAGGAAAGATCAGCTGTAATCCTTTTTGGAATCACTCATAAGCCACTGATCACACGCAAGGTCATCCAGACCCTTCAGTCAATTCTTTGAGCACCCTGCCTTCTAATACCTTCTAATAGCACAAATCACATTGCGGGATTTCTCTATCTGGAAGGAGTAAGAGGAGTATAGGCCTTCAATTGTTACATGGAAAGTCATAAGCTATACTGAAATATTAAATGAATGAAAAGACACTTACAAAGACATCAAGATAATAGAAAGAAAAAAAAAACCAACCCAAACCTGAAGTAAAGTCAGTGACATTTAAAAAGAAAACTAGAGAATCTACTCAGCTTGGCTTTGCAGCCCAGCAGCTTGGAAACGACAGCTCATGAGATGTTCTGTAACAAACAAATGTAGCCTCTGGGCACAATATATATTATTGATCCTCAAATAAAAGGAGAGGAGATTGAAAAACACAGATTAGAAAAAAAAAACAACTCCAAGAAAACCTCCATTTCAAGCTTTATTTCAAGTTTTAAAATAAATGCAATTGCAGGTGTATACCTGGGAAAAATGCTTCGTATATTCTGACACAGCACCTTCCTAAGTGCTGCACTTCAACATGACATTGTAATTCACTGAGAATTCTCACAGGCTTCAGCTGATGTGCACGCTAATTGGAAAATTCAGTGAACAATAGAAACTATAAAGAAATTACATTTCAACATACAAAATAGTGTCCTCAGAAAAAAAAACCACAAGGCTCCTATAGAACAATAGTACAATGTAAGCTCTTGAAAAGCTTACTATCCAGCAAGGCAACTCAGGGGAATTCACGTACAATGTTAAGCCGACATCAATGGTTTGAGGTCTGAAACAAAATGAACTCAACATTAGAGTCACCAACCCTCCTGGTGGCCTCTCAGTAATAAGTCAGAGTAAAAAAACAGCAAAAGCTTATGGAAACAAATTTGGAAATTGCTTTTAGTGGATCTGGCCCAAATTATGTAATTCTGCTTCTAACTAACTTTGTTCATTTAATTGCAACTCGTTACAGTGTAGTGTAAGAATGGGTTTACAGATAACTTGTCTTTTCTTTAAAAAACAAAAGCAACTCCCCCCACAACCAAACCCACACTTTTGGATACTTCATTTCTAGCTTAGTACTGCCCTCAGAAAAGACACCCCTTAAGGGTTGGGTGAGAAAAGATGAGAAATTTTAGTGCAGGCACCTAAATTTCTGTTTTACTCCATATTCTATCGTTTAACTCTTCCATCAACTGCATCCGATGTAACTGAGACCATGTAGATATTGAAAAGCAAAATCTACATTTGTTTGGTTAAAGCCTTCCATTAAACTCTTGTCTTAACTGGATAGGCACTGCTGCTTTAAAAAAAAATAAATTGTAAAATTTTGGAAAAATCTGCACCAAGGATCTAGAACCCATTATCGCAGTTTTTTTTAAACGTGAGTCGCCTGTGATAGTGCGGAATAGACACTAAAAATAGTCCCCTACTCACAATTAATAGCCTTCCTGACTTTCCATTGTCTTTCCATTAATGATTTTGGAGGTAGTCCAACTGGAGTTACATTTAAATTAAAAACTAAATGTACTTATCACACATGATGTAAATCCATTACGTTTGCTTAGTTACAGGATTGTTTATTTGAGATCATTACGTTTGCTTAGTTACAGGATTGTTTATTTGAGAACCTTTTTAACAATATTGTTAAAATAGGCTATCGAGTGGCAAATGCTAAAGCTATGAATAATTATTGTCAAACTGCACAGTGAATTGCCAGTTATTACACATCTTACACCACGGAGAGGATGTGCAGTTTATATTCAGCTCTGGAAACACTGCCAAAATTGATGCTAACCAGAAAATTGATGAGATTTCAGACAACAGAGTAACAAACAAGATAACAAAACAGACATTCCAAGTAATTGTATGGATAAAGCCCCACTTTTCAAACACAAATATGTCTAAAATTAGCATTTTCTGTTCATATTTCGGAACCTAATTAGAAATGAGCTGACCTGAACAGGTATGAAAAATATAGTGATCTAGTGGGAGCGGATACTTTCCAGTATCAGAACCCTGGCCTGCTCTGTTCAGAGGATTATCATAAGCATTTCACATTGGCAAAATCTGAAAGCCAGGTTCTTATTCAACACCTCTTGCTCAAGTTCCCTGCCTTTTTATGGAACCTGATAATGTTTGCTTTTTTGTTTTTCAAAGCTTCCTCCCTTTATAGGTTCTTAGACTGAAGGCATTTCCTGCTCCGAGAAATTTTCTGTTTTGTAGTTTCCCCACTGACAGCACACCGTTAAGGCTCCAGAAGTCAGCTGTGTTATTAAATGATTATTTATGTATGAGGTCATGGTAATTACCATTCCTAATGCCTTGCCTACCCTAATACCTTCAGGCTGGTAATCTTTAGCATGTCTTCTTCCAGTGTTAAGAAGCTTATGTTGGAGAATTTCAAACAACTTGGAGAACAAGAACAAGACACAATCCTGTTGCATTTCCAGCCTCACTTTTAACTGGCTTGCCTTTTCAGCTTCAGTTCTCACATGCGTTATCATTCTTTCATATATATCCAATCTTTATAGTAAGTCCGCAGGGTTCCATCAATTCTCAGACAGTCCTTCCATACTGAGTAATACACTTGTTTAAATTCCAAAAGGATCCTACCAACCTATCATTTCCACACTCCCAGCCCTATTTGCTTATTCGTCTCAGCAAGATCATCTGAAAAGCACAAGCATCCTCTTCTGAAGCCAGATACACTTTCCTGCAGCTTGTAAGAGCTGTAAGAGTACCCAGGAGGCATATTGAATAGATTAATGCTCTTTGAATACATATACAGACTTCTGCTCCCCTTTTTGAGAAACAAGAGAATTGCTACTACTTCACTCATCTTTCCACATTATATGTACATTTGATTTGCCCACACTCTTATTGGCATTATGTTAATCAATGCTATTTCTTCTACCTCCAATATATACAATTTCAACTCACTTTTATCATATTTACCACTTGTTCTCTTTTCTTTAATTCCACATCTTTTTATTGGTCTTTTACATTCCTAGAATAATTCTTTGTAGCTAATTAGAATCATAGAATCATTTAGGTTGGAAGAGACCCTTGGGATCATCAAGTCCAACCAATTAGAAATACCTACTGGTTCCAGTCTATCTGTTTCAGCCCCAATCCAAATCTGGACCCTCTTGCTGGTTTCCAACTCATCCCAGTAACTCACCATTCAAAACAGGAATTTTGAGCATTCACTAACCCACCTCAACCCTAAATATCACACACTGAGAGATGCAAGGTCATTCACAGAAGCATTTCTCCCAGTCCAACATCCAAGAAAAAGACAGGGAAGTTCAAGGAAACCTTTTCACTCTGAAACTGTATCCCAAAGGCATCCAAGTATCAAGACAACCCTTTAAGGATCAGGAAGCTTGTACGTGCTGCTTGCCAATGTTCAAGGCACAAACACGACCCCTCCAACACACTCTCCCCTCCCCAACACGGCTCTGTGCACCATGTGAATGCAGGTAAGTTGAGAGCAGGTGTCTTTAATCAGTTTGAGCCATGCAGACAGCAGAGAGGTTGCAACCCTCGACTGCAACATCTGGTTTTGCAGTGACTGTCAGGCCACGGCCTCGGGCTGCATTGGCACCTGGCTACAGCCAAGCAGAAAAGCCCCTGTGCAACCCAAGCAGGACAGTGCAGGACAGTGTTGGTACCTGTTTGGGTCAGCTCATTCCTAATTAGGTTCCAAAATACAAACAGAAAATGCTAGTTTTAGACATATTTGTGTTGGAAAAGTGGGGCTTTATCCATGCAATTTCTTGGAATGTCTGTTTTGTTATCTTGTTTGTTACTCTGTTGTCTGAAATCTCATCAATTTTCTGGTTAGCATCAATTTTGGCAGTGTTTCCAGAGCTGAATATAAACTGCACATCCTCTCCGTGGTGTAAGATGTGTAATAACTGGCAATTCACTGTGCAGTTTGACAATATCATTTGACAAGTTATTCATAGCTGAAGAAACTCCTGCTGCTGGTATATGCTGCATCCCCACCAGGAGGCTCTGCTGACACAGCCAGTGGAGGAAGAGCCTTTGGTGTGGGAACTGCAGCAATTCCTGATTTTCCTCCAGGATAAATTAGCACCAGTTCTGTGCCCTCCATCACTCCCCACCAGGACGGGTCTGCCCTGGATGGCATGTTGGCACATGGGTCTATGTCTGCCAAACACATGATGAGAAAGAGTCAGTTCAGACGCAAGGAAATAGTCAGAAGCTCCACTGACTGTCTCATCAGGCTGCAGTTTCAGTTATCAACAGGGCTTTGAGGAAACGAGTTTGCTCATCACATGCTTGTGTGCTAATAAGGGAGCATCTCCATCATACCTTAAGCTCTTCTTTTTTTTTTTTTTTTTTGCTGCTACAGGAAATTTCAGATGAATCAGCTTCCTGTGCATCACTGCTGGGACAAAGCAAGAGGTAAGGAATATATGGGTGGGAGGGCATGCCCCAGAACCGATGAACTTAAGCTGATGTGGATTTGCACTCCTTACCCTTTCTCAGTAGCAAAGCCAGTTTTAGAAGTTCCTGATGTCCCCACCCCGTGCACTCTTTCACTCTTCGTTATGCTGTTGCATCTGTGTAGTTTCTGTGCTCAGAGTAGGAAATTAGAGGACAGGCATTTTATGAATGTCCTAAGCCAGTTTTGCTTCCAAAGAAAGCATTTTCCCTACATATGTGTTTAAAAGGCTTTTAAAACACAAGTAAATCATTTTGCTAATAAATACAAGACTTTGCCAACTACACGACTCAGCTCAAATTCTAACTTCCAACCCAAACTTGGGAAATGTAGGACGAATGTGAAATCTCTTCACTGCTCAAGATTCATGGTCAGTGAGCATTGCATTCAAATATTTTCTTTATTGCCCTGATGACTTGTCTTCCTGTCAGCACTTCCTGCAATGGTCAGCCTCTCACATTCTCCCTCAGCAGAAAGACCAGCCTCATCCAACTATCTTTTCAATCATTGCTAGCATTTTAGTCTTACTTTGGATTTCTCTAGAAGCCTCACTCGACTCCCATTAAATCTCTGTATTAAAAACTCTTTTAACCCAGTGGGATCAAGCGCAGTTGTAATCCCTTTGTATTTGCAGTGTCATAAAAGAAGCAGGTTGTGGGATCAAACTTTACAATTTTCAAATGAAAACAAACTAACTGACCCAAGAAAGTACTCTTTTTACTTTTTTTGGTCAGCCTATCACCATCATTTATTAAGGCTCAGACACAAAGTCAGAAGAGTGTCTTCAGCTGGTCGGAAACAGAAAGAGGGAGCTTGTTACAAGAGTGCTTCACTGCCAAACCTGTAATCATGCACCCTGCCCTTTCAGGGCAATTGCCAGCTCACCTGAAGTATGATCTGAGCTCCTTCCAGGCTATCCTTTCAGTCAGGTCTCATCACCACATCTTTATGGTGACTCTAATACTTTTACAGTGTTTCTCAAACACGGAATGGGCTTCTCAAACATGGAGTGGGCTCAACCACTTCACAAGCCTCCACCCAAAGAAGTCAGACTCAGTTTTCCCAAAGTGTTGCACATCCACCCTAATGCATCTACACACCTTCCAAATCAAAGCAGCTTGTATCCCAGCACTTCAGACGGGAGACAGCACTCACCTCTGTCTGCCTGCTCTTGACCACAGCACCCTCAGGCACACATCCAGTGTGGAAACACGAACTAACAGCCTCAGCCCCCAAAGCATGCCCTTTTCTTTCTGTTGTTTTCCTCCTGCTAATGTAGAATTCCTGTGATCCATTCTGCCCTGCCCAAAATGGAGTGTGTACGTCTGTCCTGGTTTGAGGCAAAACAAACCAATTTTCTGTTCAGCAGTTTTACTTTTTTAGCTGGGCCTCTTCTAACTAACTAAAGTCTGAAATTAACAGCACATTCTTCAGAGAGTGTTTCATCTCACAGTGATAAGACCTGATTATACCAAGGGATGGTCTGCAGAGAGGCCCTTGCTTATACTTACTGCTAGAACAACCAAGGTCAGGGAATTTTGTCAGGTGACCTAAAACTGGCCAATTGGGGTATTCCATCCCATCCACATCATGCTCAGTAAAAAAGCTGAGGGGTCAAGGGGTTATTAGTTTTTCTTCCTTCAATGGCTGACGTCTGAGGAGGACCCTGTCTGTTCGTCTGCCTCTGATCCTGATCCGGAATCCAGCTCCTGCCAGCTCCTGCCCTGGGACGTTTACTGGTGCTGCTGGTGACGTGATCGTCATCCTGGGAACCTGATACGGTTTTGTATAGACTGTATACTTTTTTTTCCTTTATCCTTTTCTTTTATATACTTTTTAATTTTTCTTTTTATTGTTTATTATATTATTGTTATTGATATTTCATTAAAGTAGTTTAGCTTTTATCTAAACTCCTGAATCTCTTAATCCTTTCCTCTCCTCTCTTTTCCTTAGTGGGGGGGAGGAGGGGTCACATCTGTCCGATTGGTCAAAACTACGACAACGTCTATGAGGTCCAACACCTTCCTCCCAAGGTAACAAGAATGCATTGGCTGACTGGTAAGAGCTCATCTCCTAAAGGCCCAAAGTACCAATGCAAACAAATCATTCAATACCTACAACAACCTGCTGTCTGAAAAGCTAAAGATGGCTCTGAGATCTTTAGACAATTCCTCCCTCCATGTTTGGGTTACCATCTCCTTGCTGGAGGTGACAGTAGGGTCATGTTGCAGAATTACTAATCTCAATAGGCTAGTTTGACAACTCGCCTACAGGAGGGCTGGTACCTTCCCTTTTCTTCCTTCCTCTTCTGCTTCTCCCTGTGCTCTCCAGCCACTGAACGCATGCTGTTTTGGGAAAAACACTGGTAATTTTCTTTCTGGTTAACATTAGATCTGTTACCAAAGGCTGGTGGAAAGAAAAGGATGAAACCAAGAGGCATGGGCAGAAGTAGGGCTTCTTCTTTGACACAAGCAAGTTCTCAGAACTGTGGTATCGTTCAACAGGTCATGTTTGTGCTCCTGAACTACTTCAGTGCCCAGTCTAGATAGAAGTTAAACCTGACAGCAAAGACCAATTCAGAAAAAAACCCCATCACCTCTGGACACTGAGGCAGATGTTTCTGCTGCTGGCAAGAAATGTAGCATCCAGGAGATGGGCAGAACTGGGGGAAAATGTGGCAACATATTTTGAAATATCATGAGTTGATGAGATACAGCTCATCTTACCATGCTTGAAACATTTTTCTGTTTTTACTTCATGAAGAGCTGAACAAATTGCACAACGAGATCTGTCTGCTGAAACCAACCATATCAATGAATTCTGCATAAAACCACCCAAGAAGTCAAACCAACTTATTTCTATGGGGACAGCACCAAAAGCTTCAGTTGGACGCATTTTACTACATCAGCATTTTTCATACACACAGGGCTCTGGGTGCATAAGCCGAGAGGGTTGACCCCCCAGTTGTCAGCCCCAGCAGCCTGCAGTGCTCTGGTCTGATGGCTTCGGAGCCTGCAGGTGTGTGTGCCATTTACAGTCTCCTTGTCTTATGGTAACCCAGAACTGGTGCCAAGTTTCTTTTAAAACAATGACCACTTGAACTGCAAACCCTTCATGAAGTGTCCCTGCTAAAGTGCCCCTGGACAGGACAGGAACTCCACCACCCCAGCATGATGCTGTAATTCCACATATAATTTAGGGCAGTGTAGACTGATGTTGTCTCCATGCCCTCCACATTTTTAGCCTTCCTCTTCTAGTTTACATTACAATCTCTCAAGTGAAGCAGATGAAGGGCTGAAACAAACCTTTTCAGTTTTGCTCCACCAGATCTGTGCTTTTTAACACACATCTGCAAATGCTTGTGCTTTCACTAGGTCTTTTCTGGAAGCAGTTGATGTAACTACTCAGTAGATATCCCTGGCTGTGTTAATGGCCTGCAGATTACTTGCAATTTGGGATTCAGTTTCTGTGCTATGTAGTTCCTGCATGAGAAGTTTTACTAGGTTCCTTCAGAAACATATCTATGAATTTCAGAACGAGGAGCTTAGTCTAAGTTTGAAAGAAATGAGGCAAAATTGATCTCTCTTGGCCATCCTTTCTGAAGGTATCCCCATGCCTCTTCAGCACTGAAGAGCAGATCAAACTAGAAAAGAAGGAAAGATGCAAAGATCTCCAGTTTAGAGTCTTATTCAAAGTTATTTTTGGACTAAATAGCTGCACTTTTAAATAGTTGACACACTGTCTTTCAGTGTTCAAAATTGCTAAATGTTATTTCATTTTAAATAGGAGGGAATTATAGGTATTTTAATCCCTATAGGTATTTATAATCCTTGCCACTAACATGTAATCCTACACAATATGTAATTTTGTAATTCTGTGCCTATACTTTCATATTTATGTGAACGAGCTCTTTCAGTGTACTGCAGCTGTTTCCTCAACCACAGCAAGCGTTTGCTTGTTGCAGGAAAACATACGTAATTACATTAGGTTGGCTGCCAAGAAGTAATAGTCCTAGAAGTAAAACCAATTGATCAGACAACTGGTACATCAGTCTGTATGTCACAGCACAGCTGCTCTTGCTAGAAGCTGTGGGATCACTCCTTTGTAAACTTTCCAGCTTTGCACAGATTCGTGCCATGTTTCTTTTCTTCCATACAGCAGGAGAGCTGAATGCTGTGAAATCAGTACCCTTGACTTCTCCTGATACAGGTGGCTGCTTTTAAAAGGGCGAATCTTAGCACTTTCTCTTGTATGACGGTGTGTTCTTCAGGTGCACGGCACACATGCACGCACACTTTGCAGTATCAAGTGGATTCTCAACGGAGTTAGATCCGTAGTGAAGAGTCTGAATGTTCAATATTGGATTCTGGAAATGACTGCTGGAATTTAATGGTGGGGACAGAGAGGTTTTGGACTTCAAAAGTTTGGCTGCTCCTCCGGGCACAGAAGCTGCTCTATCTTCTCTGGGTCCATCTGCACAGTCAGCCTCCAAAGATTTCAGAGGCCAGCTGCCTGATAGAATGCAGCCATGCGGGTGGTTCTACCTACTTGTTGCTGAAAACCATACAACACCATAACAGCTTATGAATCATTTAAATGCAATTTCTTAAACTAAGAGTGCTTGTCTGCTGGAAGCTATTTGAATCTTCTCTAATGTCATCAGGTTAAAACAAAGCACAACCAGGTAAGAACTTGCACTGACCACTGTGCTTCACTGCAACCGTTCTGGGGTGGAGTAACAAGCAAAACCTTAGTAGCTTCGCAAGCAAACTGAGATTGGCTACCAAGGGCTACCAAGATGATTAAGGGAGAGGAGCATCTCTCATATGAGGAAAGACTGGGGGAGCTGGGTCTCTTTAGCTTGGAGAAGAGAAGACTGAGGGGCAACTTTATTAATGTTTATAAATATGTAAAGGGTGAGTGTCAGGAGGATGGAGCCAGGCTGTTCTCAGTGATGTCCAGTGACAAGAAAAGGGGCAATGGGTGCAAGCTGGAACAGAGGAGGTTCCACTTAATTATGAGAAAAAACTTCTTTATGGTGAGGGAACACTGGAAGGGGCTGCCCAGGGAGGTTGTGGAGTTTCCTTCTCTGGAGACATTCAAAACTCGCCTGGACACGTTCCTGTGTGACCTGCTCTAGGTGTTCCTGCTCCAGCGGGGGGATTGGACTGGATGATCTTTCAAGGTCCCTTCCATTCCCTGACATTCTGTGATTCTGTGATTGTGAGGTTGATGTTTTCAGCAGGGACAGGCAGAGGATGCAAATCAAAGACGAAAGAGAGGAGAACATAACAACTTGTTAGCAACTGGAGCTCTAGATGACCTGGAAAGCTCCAAGGCATGCCTCTAGCAGTTCCACATCAACAGAGCTCTTTTCCCTCCTACAAAATGTCCCGGAAAGCTTGTATGGATCACCAGAATCAGAGAGGTAAATCTAAATACTGCTACCACCAACCATGCCTTTTACATACCTGTGTTTCAGACGGACTCACACCGCAGCCTCTAATTTAGTCATTTATACACATCAAATGTTTCCTCTGCTGTGCCATTTTATGATGTCTGAATTAAGGAAAATAAAATGTTCTCTGTGAGAAACAACTCTCAGCTGCAAACTATCTGCCTGCACTTGCGACACTGTAAGCTCTCTAACCCCCTGATGGTTTCTGTGTTGGTGCATGAAGGCTAAAGTGTAAACCAGTTATCCAGTATCCCAAAACGGCTGCCAAACTGTAACAAAACACTTTAAAGGGTCAATACATAAAGATATGCATTTTCTCTAGGTAATTATGGGCTACCTAACTGCCACTGTGAGATTTCAACTTTAACAATTACTTTAGAAAAAATGTGTGATATCTTTATTATTCTGTTAATTTTCAAGATAAAAGAAAAACGCATCATATGTGGTTTTTAAAACAATGGCTCTCAACTGTGTGGATTGTTCTTAGGCTGAATTTGGCTTATTACAGCCTGAAGTTTATTTAGTTTTGTCAGACAAAATAAAAAGCTTTTTCAACAACAGCATACATTTCATAAAAACACAACCTATATGTAAGCCCCTTTGCAAATCCCACCTCTCAAATGAGAGCTCCCAAATGAAGAACAGTGAAGACCAACAATTTGTCACAACAAAGTATGTTTTTTCCATCTGTTTTCTATTACAACATCTCAAAATCTGTCCTCCCTGTCTGCCCCTCTTCAAAAATGAAGATTCCTCCTCTTTTTCTCACAGCCTCGGACTTCCCCTTTCTTCACAACCCACAAAAACTCTCATACTGAATCATCAGTCCAGTCATGGGAAGTTGGATGTACCTCACCCTGGAGAGCAGCTGAGATACGGTGAAATGAGGCACGTTTGCACCAGCTGAGTGTGTTGCCTTATCAGCGCTCGTAGCTCCTGCCAGCTCGAAAATGAAGGGCTGAACTTGGATTGGTGATTCATTTTAGTACAGCTGAGCCACAAGCTCCGTTCCCACATTATATTAGTATTTTCTCTTCGGCCTCTGTTGACAAAGCTTTGCCACCCACTCCTGAGAATGGGCTGCAGGCATCTGGCTTGAACGTGTATGGCAGTGTGCAACCCCTGGAACGAATGCAGCCGAGAAGTCTGTGCTGCCTGACAACGGAGGGATCGCTTTAGCAATGGACAAGTCAAAGCCTGCAATCCCCTGGCGAGGTACTCCCAGGCACAGCGAGATGAAACGCCTCAAGCTGAGACTTGCCATCTGGTCAAAAAGGGCACCCTGACCTGTGTCCACCCTGTTTCAGACCAAGCAGGTGTGGAGCTGTGGTGACGGGTCTGCTGCCAGGGCTGCTGGGCAAAGCCTGTGTGTCACACAGTCAGAACACACTCATCTAATTAAATGCAATTGTCTGCTTCTAAAGCTAAGTAGCTAGAAACAGACTCCCAGGAATTGCCATTTCTGCTGAAAAACAAGGCAGAAATCACAAGAAAGTGTAGTTTGGAATACTAAGGGAAACAAAAGGAAACTAGGAAAAGAGGTACAGGCACTATTTCCTTCTTTTAAAGAGAAGCTGATACACAAGTTTAAAACAAACATCAGGCTTAAGAAACAAAGTTTGATGGGGTGCAAGGACCAACTGAATTGTTGCTAAGGGTTTCACAACCCCAGAGGAGCATCCCACAACGAACTGTAAATGAACTCCTACTCAGCCATTGTAGAGGAGACAACAAAACACTCATTTACAACACTGCATAACATCTGCAGGTAAAACCAGTCTCTGTGAGGACTCTCTGAACCCAGAGCAGATGAGTTGCAGAAGCTCTTGCATAAGAGCAAGAGTGTTCCATGTCAAAGCAACCCAGTGCAGGTGAAGCCTAAGGCAATGGTGGTCACAGGAAGGAATGGTAATACAAATCAGTCCACAAGAAATTGGTGAGTATCGGTGGTTAGTGCCTATTTTAGAGTAAATAGACTGAGGAGAAATTGATAATTAATATTTCTTAAACTAACTATGACAAATCATGATTGCCATCTGAGTAAAGCTATATAGATCTACTAATTTGCCACTTAAACAACATCAGTACATTCTTTTGTTACAGCCTGGACTGGCTGTGTCCCATCAGGTTTATTGACTGCATCACTACTTCTAAGTGGGAGATCCATTTTCTTTAGAGGAAACAAAATAAAAAACCAGTTACTGTGTGCTGAGAACTGATTTCTCGCACACACACAATGGGAAACAGTGAGCTTACAGCGGCCTTTAGAATCAAAGCTAAAATACAGGCAAGCAGAGAATCTGTGCCTGAAACAAAAGCTCAAACAGGACAAAAGAATTAGAGCAAAGGGAATTATGTCATAATCATCAGCTTTACCCCAAAGGCCCTCTTGCTTTCTCCTTAGGCCTATTCCAGTTCCTAATGTGGGAATTTCAATGACTTCACTTGGGCCTTGTGTCAATTTTTTTCCAGTTTTACTGCATGACCCAGATTTGAAATACCACGCTCTTAAATCCATTCCAAATAAAAGTTAAGCACATGCTTAACTCACATGTATTCTGTCCTAAAATCAGCCTCAAAACGGCTTATCAATTTGCACTGCTACTGCACTTGAAAGTTTTTCACTTTTGACTTCAGACACCTCTTGCTACTAATAGAATTGTCCCTTCAAAAATTAAAGATACTTATTGAACTAGAAGATAGAAGATCACTTTAGAGAGAAAGAAGTTTTAATCCTACATGTATCCACATAACGAAGAAAGCTAAAGTAAGAGCCCAAATATATCAATTTTACTTTGAAAGACTTACTAAAAATCATAGACTAAAGAAGCTTATTTTCTTGGAGATGAATTTTTGGCACAGCAGTATCTGACATCAATGTAAGGCGAGCAAAACTTCCTTAGTATGCAATAAAGTACCTGAAGTACTGTACTAATTACACATTTGGGAGGATATAAACTCTCCTGCATTTGTGAATAGCCAGATAGTGTGTAAAACATAAGGAGCACAGATCAACAAGCAACCTCAAATACCACATTATAAAAAACAAGTGAGAAAGGAACCTATATGACTATAACATCAATGGCCGAGTGTTCTGATCCCTCTGCATGTGGTAGAATAAAATCTGCAGAAGCCAAATCCCTTCTCGAAACGCTCATCTTTCTTGAAGCCATGAATACTAATCAATGTTAATGTAAATGTCAGGTATCCAACCATTATTTAAAAAAGGAAACGTTTCCCTAAGAATTACCTTCCTGAGGCCTCCCAGCACAGTTTGCACTGTCTCTCTGTTGTTTGATTGCTCGCTCCTTGGGCCAACAAGTGTCATTTTTACTGCCTCTTCCAGTGCTAAGCACATTATCAAAGCTTAGCATCCCTAACTATGAAAAGAAAAGCAAAGAAAAATCCCACAAGTTTACTTTGATGTGGGTTGTGATCCCAGTCCTGTTCTGACATCAGGGAACTGGACTCATGAAGGATTTGTGAAGGCTGTTAGAAAAAACTGTAAAGATATTTAGGGCTTACCGAAAGAGGGACAAATGGGAAAGTTGACATTACTTGACAATTCCCACATTACTTCAGTTTATTCAAGTGCATGAAACCTCCCCATGGGCACTTACAGGGCTTTAATTTGATTGGGGTAGGGTCCCTCTGCATGAGGAAGTCAGAATGCAAGAAGCTGGCCTACAAATTTCTGGGCCTCTGGCCGCTCTCCACTCACTCCCTGTGCAGTGACGGTAGCTGAGTCTACTTGTATACATGTACACAAATCATGCCCATGCAGGGAGTTAGCATGAGGAGGAGTAAACAGCATGTCATCGCTTCACACTCTGCTGAACAGCACTCTGAAGCATCAGATGACAATGATAGAAGTCAGACCTTCAGGGTACGTGCACCTTTTGTCATCAAATTTTAATCCAGGCTCCCTCAGTTACTTCAGATAGATTTTCCTCCATGTAGCATGGGGAATGTACAGGCTGGCATAGACTTTTTAATCCTCAGTTTCTAGGGGGTGACAGTACTGTACCATCTAAGAACAGAATTAAAATGCCATCATGCTGGGTGCATATATAATGCCATAGTGAGAAAGTCTGTCTCATCTCCTACTGCTGAATATTTATACTGAAGCAGTGACCAGATTCCCCAATGAAGTTTGGGGTTCCACTGTGTTTGTAATTTTGTGCATGTCTGTAACAAGTCAACCACAGGCCTAGAATATTCATTTCACCTGGAGACGACAAAACTCCAGGGAACATCTGCCTCACGTGATCCAAGACCCACATAACATTACACTTCAGCAGGACTGGATACTTCTCCTATAAGTAGGTATTTATACAAGTTAGGATTTTCATTTCGACTTTAACTCTTCCTAGAATACCTATATGGCACTCCTTCCTGTTTATATCTGTTTTCAGTGCAGCTGGGAATGTTTTTACTATTGTAAAAGCTAGGCCTTAAAAAGCAGCAAACCATCATCTGGAAGATATTGATGCCAATGTATAACTGACCATATGGACTGTGGCACTGGACATTGCAGCAGGATTTAATCTTGACCTTCCTGAATAGGGCATGATGAACTAAGTCCACCCAGATTTTGTCAGCGTTATTTTAAAACAGAAACCACAAACCCACACAGCATCAAATGCATGCTTGGCAACTTCATCCTTTTGGTGAGAAGAAACTCAAATGATCTTTTCCTCTGGAGCTACGTTCAGAGTAGTCCTATTAAAAAGCAGAGAGGCCAAACACTTTTATCACATTATGTTACATATTCAACCACCCTTTTAGAAGGAGGCTGATTGGATGTACTCTGCCAATTCACTCCAATTCTCAAGCAAAACTCTTCTTCCTTGCTATTAAGCATCTCAGCCTCCCAATCTATAATAACTGGAATTGGAATCCTCTGTCTTTTACCACATTTCCCACTGATTTAATCATTCTATTCATATTTCTTGCTGACCTGATTTTTCTCCCCTTTCACTTTTAAATCCCCTATTGACTTGAATTAATCTTGCAGAGGGCTTGTACAACTGGGAAGCCACTGAGTTTTGAAAGCAAGCTCTGCTAGCTCACGAAAGGCTTTCCACACATCTATTTTCAAAAAAAAAAAAGGTTAAATGCTTAGTGACAGAGGTAGCCAAGTGTCATTAAAAAAACCCGCAGCCCACCACGTACACAAGAAGAGAATGAAAGTGATGGTTAAAGCAAATCTGTGCCT
>VZTM01029795.1:35628-85015 GCA_013400555.1 Jacana jacana
CCTGAGAAGCTGTTTCAATTCAAGTTAAAATTAATTTGAAGGAAACTGTAGAATTCTGCATAGGAAATGTAATGGCAGAGTTGCTACTAAAATAAAGGACAGCCAGTTTCATGTGTACAATACTTGGGTTCTGCAATACGCTCTCTTGCTTCACGCTGTGCCATAGGCAAACACAAATTATGCACTGCATCCATCAATACCTGTAACTAGCTACAGTCTTATGCCTTAAGTAAGAACATGAAGCCATTTAACAGGATCTGATCTTGGATTTATTCTTTTCTCCCTGACTTAAAGGTGAAGAATGTTTACGCAACAGGTACCTCTGCCAACAAGGAGCCTTCAGTATGATATAGACTCATGCTGTGCCACCTAATACAACCTCACTGAATAAAAACATATTTCAGTTATAAGACTGTGAGCAGAGGGTGTTTCAGACTCCTGCAGTTTCTTGTGAAATACATTTTTATTTACTCAGCTTAATTGCCCCTTCTTAGCTGCACTAAAGGGAGGAGAGAAAGAGGCTGCAATTCTAAGGCATACATTGAGCCTTGTTTATATATTAAGTATACTAGGAACATAAATTTAAAAATATTTTGTTATACTCAGACACTATATATATATAGTAAGAAAGGACTATTTCCCTACAGTGAAACATCCAGTAGCACCCAGAAAAATATGAAATAGCCCTTTACTTTTTTTCTCAGTGCAACAGTCAGGCTGCAGAGCGAAATACTCATTCCATGTACAGTAGTTACCATTTATACTACTATTTTATAGATTAGAAAATTCTCTTAAACTGGGATCAAGAATCAGCTGCAATAGAAATTCCTACTAATGTTTGCATTTCATCTAGTTTTATGGTTTTGGGTAGCAGTTCACAAAGTGTGGTCTATGGATCACTGTTAGCCAGCTAAGTCATGACAAGGGATCTATAGAGCCACTGAACATAATCAGAATGTTCAGTAAAGAATTTGACAGAAGTGAATGTATCTGAGCTGCCTAATATTGATCCATAATTACACACTCAACAACCAGCCCTTCCTCTCAATTATAGGGGAATATTTACAGAAAGCAGTATTCTCTATGTAAGGAACAAGGGTTCGGGTTTCAGCTGAAAATAGAAAGGTTATAAATGACCACAAGCTAAACTTTCAGTCAAGGGAAGACACTCTTATCCAATTACAAGAAAACTTCTTGTCCCTTCCTGTGATTAAACAATCTGGCTGCACTATTAATACTGGCACAGCAGTATTTTCTATCCAAAGAGGCAAAAGCCAGCACATGAAAACAGAGCAGTCATTTGGCAAGGGAAATAGTGCAAGTCTAAAGGCACAGAAAGCATCACTTCATAGCAGAAACATTATTAACAGGCTTTTATCCCATGGTTGTTGGTAAATTTTCCTCTCCTTTGTATTGTGTTCCTGCTTTTTTATATTAATAAATAAATAAGAGCTTTGTGATTTTCTGCCATAAAAATATTGTGTAACTATTGTGCTAAGACAGAAACAAATGAAAACCCATTTGTCCTTAGGTGCTTAGACATACAGGAGAAGGGAAAGGAGAGAATAATGCATCCCTTGCATTTAACAAGTGTGCATGTAAAAATATTTATGAAGATGAATTTCAGATTACAGGTTTTTTGCCTCTTTTGACAATTCTCCTCATTACCATACCAGAGCCGTTGATCGCAGTCTTATGAAAGTAGGTATTACAGGTACTAAATACATTACATCTCATTTTCCTTCTTTATGCTAGTACTTTGACCTTTGAAAATTAGTGTAGAATCTGGAAGTGATTATATAGCTGTCTGTAAGTTTATGCCCAGTACCTACTGAAAATATTTGCAAATTTATAAAGAAATAATTTTCACCTTTAGTTGCAGTAGCAAAACTATTATTGTATTACTATTCTTACTTACCATGAAACTGCAAAGCTTGTGTGGGCAAATTATCCCCCTTGATGTAGATAAAAACTGACCACGGAGCTGCTGAAATAATCTTACATAATGGCCATTTAAAAATGAAGTAAAAATGTTATTCACCGACTCAGAGGAGGAGCAATAATGAACACTTATGTGTTTTAAAGGTATTTGGTGATTTAACTCATGCAATTTCTTTCACAAAACTATCTCATTGTCCTTGAGAGTTCCATGCCATTAGCTGTGATTCTGAGAAAACGAAATGCTGGTTTTCATCAACATATGCATTAAATCCATATCAGATTTTCCTTTAGGAAGTTTCTGTCAGTCAGTGTGGATTCTGTCCATTACCCGCTGCTTTCCATATTGTACTAAATTAAAATGAAACATCTCATAAAGAGAAGAAGGCATGTACACATTGTTTTCAAAGGCTCGACAAAGAACCGTTAGCTGCATATTGTCACAGTGTCTTCATAATTCTGGGCTTCAGGGAATAAAGGGAACAAGAGGCAGAGGACACCAAGAATAAGAAAAGGAGGAAAAATACATGTTAAAGAAAAATTCTACAAGGCATAAGAGCTCACAGAAACCAACATCATAGCTTCCAATTCATTGGCAAACTATCCCTCAGAAGTATGCAAGGGTACTCCTGAAGAAGGCTGGGAATTTATCCTTTTTGATAACTACCACTGCTAGTCAGGCAGCTTGCTACCAGTGTTACTTGTAGAGAGGTGGCTTTCCCAAAGATCATAACCTTTCTCTGGAAGTCCATCCACAATCTAAGTAAGTATTCTCCATGTCCAAGGGTTGCTCACCCGGAGCCTGAAGAAGCCAACCCCTTTCCATGAGTCTGAGCAAGCCATAGGCCCTCTGAAAATGCATCTCTGCGTGGCCACAGCTTCCTTAGGTTTTATAAGCAGTGCAAATACTGCTGATTGTCTAACACAACAGTTCCAGTTTCTGGTATAGCCACGTTTGACTCATCTGGCTGACATGTTATGCCTTTCCCTTGAGACAAACACTAACATCAAGACCCTTAGTCACCCTGTTGACCAGAGGAAAGCTCTGGCTGAACATGCACAGTGTTAGGACCTAGTCCTATGAGCAGATGGAGTGAAAACTAATTTATGGTGAAGCAGATGTGCCACATTGCAAGCCAGTGATTACTTTTAATGTAGCTTGATGTAGTCTAAACAGAAGTGATGGCTAAAACCAGCTGGAGCTGGAAACTGAACCCAGAAGTGAGAGTATGAACCACCTTCTCAACAGTGATCTTCCCACTGTACTAAAGTGATTAATATTTGCACTGAATTACAGCAAATACAGTTAACTGATGGCAGGGTTCCTGGTTTCTGAAGATACAAGTTTTGTCCAAATAAAAAGGGTTTGCTTCATTCTCCCATGCATTTAGTACCTGAATTGTTAACAACTCTTGGATCTATAAAAGAGGTACAACTCCTCCAATTTCTGGTTTTGTTTGAAATGTCTATAGTCTATATATACTCAATATACTCTATTGGTCCATGCTCCACAATCAGTCCAAACAAATTTAAAAGAACTTGAGATTATAAACTTATGCCAAGTTTTCAGATGTTACAAATCTTCTTCATGAGTTTGGCCAGAATGAAAAAGGCACGTACTTAGCCTGAGGCCATGAAGAACTCAGGTCTCTCAGATTTTAAACCACGATCACAATTTAACGCAGACAACAGACACACCACCAGGTAAAAATAAAATTGTTTTGCTTACTTAATAGTAGTACAGAAATATATACTCAAGGACGCAGTTTCAGTACTGCATTGACTTAGTACAGCTAAACTATGACTTTTTTTTGCAATTCCAAATGATTAAAATCACTCAGGAGCAGTTTGGTACAACATTCTGAGTCTGTACAAAAGTCCTGATCACGGCAGTGACGATACAAGAAAGGGATACTTGCTGTTGTAATAATCATCTCTGGAGGACATGCCTTTCTAAAATGCACAGATCACATCATGAGAATTTTGCTTGCCACTTGTGTTTCAAAGTGAAAACTGAGCTACTGTTACACTGAAAAAAAGTCAGAAAAGAACCTTGGCTATTTTTCAGTTTTAGATCCCCATAAGCATTCAGATATAGTTCACTTTCATATGTTAAATTGGAAAGGAGAAGATTTGAAGTTTCAAAGACCTATTTATCTTCCTCCTAATCTAGCATGCTTGTTCCCTTTGCAATGAAACTTTTACTGTTATCTCTTCCTGTCTATTATCACATCATCCAACTTCTCTCCAGTGTTTCTGACCTTCACCTGCACTTGCTGCTTCTCTCATTCCAAGCTCCTCCAGGGGATGCCAGCTCTGAACTGAAACATATAGCTATTTTTTTGCAAATTTTTTTTCAAAACCCACATCTGCTGTGACACATGCAAGCTATGAGGTGACTAAGAACGGGTCTACTAAAGGGAATCTGGGAAATATTTGATAGCAAAAATAGCAATAGCAAAATGTATTCTTCTTTTCTACTGTTCATTGATTAGTTTCTCAGGGCATGTCTGCATTGTACAGTACTACAGGACACAGAGGTACCTGAGCTACTACTGAATGAGCAAGCTCTGCGGGACAGAGCTAATTAGCCTAAGCCCAGAGCCACGCTAGCAGTGTTAACGTGGCTTTAAAGAAGGAAGTGTAACTTCTCAGCAGTGCACTCTCCCCTGTCACTGCACAAGCTTGCTCGGTGGTAGCCTGATGATTTCTGGAGCTGTGAAAGCATAGCATTTCATTAGCAACTGTGCAATGCAACTCCATTAAAGTTAGCAAACCTCATATGATGACTGATTTGTAGGTAGTTTTTTTCTTAAGTCTTAGATATGTACAAACAAACACTTTTTCTAGTAAAAAAACCCACCAATTTTGAACTTCTCTCCATTAAATACACATTTGTCATGTATATATATATATATATATACACATATATATGTCAGCCTTACATGACAAACTACAGGAAGTGGGAATTCAGGAATCTAAGAATCTGAAGGCAAAATGGCAAGATTTATAACTTAACAGATTTTGGAAGCAAATCTTTCCTTCTTTCAAAGAACAAAACGAAAACACATTGAACTAACAGTGCAGCTGAGAAAGATGTAGCCATAACAGGTAATAAGAGATTTGGGCTGTGTGGCTGGGACACTTTAGCATGCAACTGTACTCTGCCTCTCACAGCAAGGCAATGGAGGTTAGTCTGACACAGGAGGTTAGTCTGACACAGTTGCTGCCAAGGAAGCCAACAACCTGCAGAGCAGAGAGCAGCCAGGCTACAGCCTTAGGTCCCTTCATTCAATAAGGGCGCCAGGCTAGATAATAAGGATTGTTCTTGTTGACAAACTGCTGTTGGCCAGGTCACATGAAGAGAGCCAAAGCCATTATCTGGATGTAATAATAGTCACTGGGAGAGATTTCTACTTTCCACCCTGGGGTACCCCAGCATAGTGTATGCTTTTCCAGGGTCTTTTCCAGCCATTCCATTCAGGTGGAGGTCTCTCATCGGCAGAACAGAAAACCTCCCAAGCTCAGCCAACTCCATTTGCTCACAGCTAATCCACTGGGCTCTGAAACGCCTCTTCCCACCTAGAGAGACACAACCGAGACCTCACTGTGCGCTTCAAGGCACTACCTGTGGAAAGCTGCTGGTGCATGCGGCCAGGCACAGCACCAACCAAGTGCTTTATGACTAATGATCCAGGTGCAATCAATTTCCAGCCCTGTTCCAGGGGTCTCCAGCACAGGCTCATTTATATGGACAACTCTGCAGTATCACCATCTATTTTTGAAAACTTAAACCTCCTAAAGTAACGGGTTTCTTTGTAATGCAGCGTAGTGAAAATCAAAAGAAAATGAATTTTGATTAACTGCATGTCTTGAATTTTTTTCAGGCCAGCCAGTTCCATAAGCTACATTTTTATGACGTGCTCATCCTTGACATTTTGGCTTCTATTTTTCTCAGGTGGGTTGCTTAACGACCAATTTCCAACGTGCTCCAAAGTGACTCAGGCATCATTTCTGCACTAGGCTGATCACCCTGTCACAAGTTCTTGCTCACACAGATCTCTACACCCACCTTCCATCTCAGACCAGGGGCCATATCTTATTGGTTGAATAGCAAGAAAGCATTAACAGTAATTACAGAAATGTTTTTCCTCTGCTTTAATTACAGTGACATCAGCATTCTATTAACCTTTAAATTACTGGTATTTTTCCAGGAGAATTGTAATGAATAGCAGTTAAGAAAAATGCTCCATAATTTCAGTGCAGAGAAAATGAACAAGAAAGCAAGCAGAGGGAGCATATCTGGTGCCAGTAGAAAACCTCCTGACAGTGCCCCCATACTGATGGACACCACTGCCAGATCCTCTGCTCATATATGTTGGAATGGCTTCACTAAGGCTGGGAGCTATAAAGCAAAGCTTTGGATCTCCTGAGAAAAGCCACCTGGAACTCAAAGGTCTAAATGTGGTGCAGCAGGTACACTGGAAACAGTGAGAAGTTACTGTCTTGCATATGGTCCTGGACAGTCAGAAACAAGCACGGTTCTGGGTTCACCTTCATAACAATATAGAGTGAAACACTGATGAACATGGAAGAGAAATGTTTTTCTTTTGCTAGTGATAGTCTAATTTCATCTGTTATAGAGTTTTTATTTCTTTTTCTTCCATTGATGGGATTCCTCAATTTTTCTGCAACTGACTTCAAAATGGAAATATCTTTTTCATCAAAGCTAAGTAAAGAACAGGGTGGCAAGAAACCCTATGATTTATGCAATAAGGCAAATGAAGCAGCAGATATTTTTGTGTATCCTGAAAATGATGTTAAATGATTTAGGGATGCTTAGTCAGAGGAAATGTTTTTTGTCCCTCTAGGCTTTCCAAGAACTTAATGCCTGTAAAGGAAATCTGTGGAAATACTTTCCATGAGAATATGAATATTCAGGAAAAATAGGGAACCATTTATGCTGATACAGGTATTTTTTTACTCTGTTGTTTCTGGCAGAGGTGCCTCTTCCCCAAATATACCTGAGCAGACAGATATACAATGGCAAGCACTTCTACAGTGATGTAAAGATTTGTGTTTACAGCAGCATATGTAGAGGCTTGGCATTGTAGAACACAGGAGAACCAGTAATGGAATAAACCACCCCCTTATTACCTCATGTGCGACTAGAAAGAACCCAGTGCAGGTGATTCTTCATAGAAACATTAAGAACATTCCATGTTCTCTTCTTCCAGTGACAAGAATCACTTCCATAGACGCAGTTCTCAATTCAGTCCAGAATTCTGTTGTGTGTCCTTTGTTAATGTGCCAGGACTATCACTTTAGCTTAAATCTTCTGGGTTTTTTTGCCTTTATTTCTGGCTAACATATTTATGTGCATTCACAGTACATATTGTGACCCTCACTCCATCTATTCCTGAAGAATGAGGTCTGGATGAAAGAGTTCCTACTCAAAGAATTTTTTAGAATATGAAGTGCCTCATCATTTCCCTTTTTCAGTGTCTTTTCTAAGAAGTGTTCCAGTTGATGTAAATACTTAAAAAATTGGACCAGGTGAAGTGAGAGACTCAAATCTTTGATGTGAACCAGGCAGAGAAGGAACATAAACCAGCTTTCTTCCCTCACTGTGGCAGAGCCACCATGCCATGGATAATACTGGATTGGGTCCCGCTGTGTTTGAAATTTCAAGCAGAATTTCAGGGAAATCTTCACTGACCAAGAACCAGTGAAACTGCCCTTCTCAAAGGAGAAGTTTCAGCATTTCCTCAAAACAGTTTTGTCAACTGAACAAAATACCATGACCAGTGGACTTGTACCATTTTCTAAAACAGCCAAGAGGCTTCAGGACTATGAGATTCATTTTCCAAAGTTTATACCCTTGGAAGCCTTAATCTCACTCCATTTCCTTGAGGGTGAGAACAGTCATCATGGATTTACCACAGGTCAGATGAGGATTATAGAAAGCCAAAGGCATGGTGGAGCTTGTAACAGCAGTATAACGCTGGCAGCATTAGGAACATAGCTCTTTCTGCCTTGGCAGAGGTGACTGACTCCAATACAGGAGCTCTTAAATCAGCACACATGTTTATTGAAAATGCCCCTATGAAGAATTCAGTTCTAATGAAGCAAGTAAAAGGAACTGAAATTGCTTATTATATACCTTTAGAAAATCTTTTTCATCTTAATACATTGGCACTGCCACAATTAGTAGCCTGTTTGAATTTCCCTTACAGTTTCTATTACAGGAGGTTTATAATTCAGGCATAAAAATACGACTCTGGGCTGAAACTTGTTATTTAATATCTTAGCTCATTTCATGCAGCTTTTCTGCAGTGCTTACCTCCCGCCCCCAAACAGAAACAGAAGCTGCTACGTGGGGTTCCTCAACCTGACATGCTGGGAAGGGGTCAGCAAGCTCTGCTTGCCTTCTGGTGTAATGCAGGAGTATATTTTTAAAAGAAATACCAAGGTCTGTCCAAGATGGGGTAAGAGCTGAGTAGCTCTTACCAAGAGAGTAGTAGCTCATCTAACTAAAACTTTAAACACAATCAGAAAACATGCCTAGCAATTTGTTGAGTTCTTAATTTATTTACCTATCACCAAAATATGGAACTTGAATTTTCCTGTCTCCTTGAATAAAGATCATATTGGCATACAGGTTTTTGAGAGGGAATGGTCTTATGCTGGAGGCAGAACAAACAAGCATAACACATCCATTGAGAATGAGACTGAGAGCAGAGGAGCAAGAACAGACCAACAACTGGGAACCCAGTGGCAGCCACCGAGATGGCCTAAGAGATAACCATATTAAAAAACCTATCCAGGGACAGGACAAAGAAATGAGCCAGAAAGGAAATGGAAGCAGAATCCAGTCTGGATGAGACTTTTAGCATGGTAAAAGAGGTGATGACACTGGGATTCTTTCCAGGTTGGCCATAACCGTTTGTTCTGACGCAAGCCATGACTCCACAAACACACCAGATCTGTACAGTAGCAAATTATTTTGCCATATAAATCTAATTCACATCAGCCATGGATGCAAACTGCACTTCTGTTGAGTCATCCAGACCAATGATAATGTTTATTTTGGTTTTCTACTACGACACAAAGACAGACAGCACCTTAACTAGCAAATGCAGTTTATGGAAGATGGTGGTTTGCAGCTGGAACACCAGACTTTCTGATCTGGCATTAGCAGTTCAAAATACGAATTTAATACACCATCAAATCATCATCCCTAAGGAAGATATGATCACAACTACGCATTTCCTCTCCATTAAGGCATTGCAGGCTTTCTCCCCTCACATGTTAATAACAATTAATTTGAATGGCTTTGATAATTTGCTGAATTCTGCATGTGGCCATTTCTTGAAACTTCTTCTAACTTTTGAAAATTCAAAAGAAACAGAATTAAGATATGCATATTTTTATTTTCTTCAAGACACTGTTGAAGTATCATCTTCAATTATTTTTCAATAAAATTGCATCAAGCAGCTAAAGGTGATTGAATACATTGCCTGCCTATGGAAACCACAAGGAGAGTGACCTTAAAAATAAAAGTTACTGAAAACTAAGGAACGATGATAGGAACTTGCATCAGCCAGTGCTTTCAAACAAATCTATATGGACTTTCTTGTTACAGCTATTCTGAATGAATGGGTTGTAGTGCTCAGGGACAGGATAGGCTCATTCAGCTGATCTGGAGTCAGGCAATGATATAGTACTCAGTATTTGTGGAAAAAGATGATGCTCAGCATTTGACTAGAGTAAAAATAGGGCGGTAGGAAGGATATGGGGATGAAAATGGGGAAAAATAGGGTGGTAGGAAGGATATAGACTAGAACAGGCACCTACAGACTGGGACTGGAAGTTACATAAGTGTCCTTAGCTTGTCATTTCATATTTTGTTACTGCTTGATTTTGCTCTGCTGATTTCTTTTTTCTTATGTAGCTCTGTGTTGGGGATGTGGGGATGTCACCCGTGGAACGGTGGTCTCCACCAATTAGAGAGGAACTGGCAGTAAAGATCTCTGGATCTATTCCCAGCTTTGCCACTGACGGTACCACTCACCATGAAAGTCACTTTCCTTCTCTGCTCTTCAGCTTCCCCATTTATAACACACGAATACTGCTATTCACTTACTCCACAGAAAGCCTTAGTGATTCGGTTAATCAAAATGCTTAAATGAAAAATAATATAGATGAATCTTCCTCAAGAAAAAAAAAGAAAAGAAAACCCGCAGTTAGCATAGTTCCTGACAAAAGTAATCACAATAAGAAGAAAATGAGTTGTAAAATGGTCATTTTTAAGAAATTTACCAACCTGCAAAGGCTATCGCCTGTGACAGCATGCTAGAACAGAGTTCATCTGAACATACAGCCCTGCAGATGATCATAGAGGAGTACTGAATAGGCAGCCACTACAGAAGTTATTTTATATTGAATCACTTGATCAGAAAACACTGTATTATTTTTCAATTTTATGTGCATCATGTCAGAGCATGATGAGATTATATCAGTTCCTGAGCGCTGATGCCAATTTCTCATAAACAGCAAAAACTCTCAGGTTAAATCCATATATTGTAAGTCAAAAGTTGGTAGTTTTTCATTAGCCTTAAAACTAATCTGTTACGTAGAATCTTAGACATATTCTTTCATCTCACCAGAGAGAAAATAACCTCTCACCTGTGCTGTATTCTTTTTCTAATGAGATTCACTGAGCCTGGGTTCCGGGTTCATACAGTAATGGCTATCATCTTCAGCCCAGAGTTCCCATTAAAGCATGGATGCCTCATCACTTCGCTCGCCTTGACATTTTAATTTTGAAGGGAGAGCTAGCATAAAAGAATATATAAAGTTCAACTAATGAGATTTTTCCAACACGGGGTTTGGATTAATACAGCCATTTTGGTAGCGTGTACTGGGTTGGAGTTGGATGGTGCATTTCTGATATTTGAAGAGAGAGAGGGAAAAAAAAAAANGAGATTTACCCAGCTCTTTTGGGAGGCAGTTCTCTTGGAACGTAGGGCATTTCTGTGCCAGTTGTTAAAAAATTCAGGCAACAATATATCATCTTGTGAGGATATTTGTTTGGTTTTTTTTATAACCAGTCCACTGGTCTGGCAGCGCTGAAGTTCTCTTCTCATGGTCTGTTGCTTATCAGCGCTGCTGGAAAGAGATTGAAGCTCTGCCAGTCAGCCAGAACCCAANTGAACTCGAAAGCTTTATAAATTCTCAGATAAAATGATATATGATTCATTTGAAGGTATCTCTCTACAGCTCAGGAGCTGTCCTCTACTGTGACAGATTGAAAAACTCCAGTACAATTTGTCTTCTCAAGCTGTCCCTGAAAGAAGATTCTGGGGGAAGTCTTTCAAGTGCAGACACATGTGCTGTCTTCTTAGCTTTTAGTTTATATCCAAGCTACTGGACTGAGAACATTTTATATCCTGTCAGTTTTAATGTTTGTCAGTCTTTTATAATTGTGTCACTCGTGAGATTTTGTTAGAACAGAGACTGGGGTTTGTAAACCTGTGAGGTGTGAAAGTAACTCAGTGATTCACAGAGAGCTTTGTTTTCATAAACATTCCAAATCAGAGGACTTGCAAACTCTCTGGGTCTCCCAGGCAGCTTCAAAAATTCAAGCTTTGCCCCATCTCTCATGTGGAAAGTGGAATCAGTTCCTTGTTCTGGAGAAGTGAATTCTACCCGCTACTTACTATCAAGGCACGTGTTTTCATTATTGTGGTACCTGTTCCTCCATTCTCTTGGCCAAATACTTACTTCTTTGCCAAGATACCGAACGGAACCAAAGTTATTTGTGCTCTCAAGCCAAATATTGTCTAGGGAAGTCACAAAAAAGGCAGGTAAGGAGGGAAATCAATATGTTTTGGAACAGTAGAAACATTCGGCATCTATGTTGCACATTTGTTTAATTTCAGCTTTTCATGAGGAAATATTTTAGAAGTCNTTTCTGGAAAATAAGTGCAAATAGAGAACCTTGGAGACAATCTCGTCATGTGACTTGTGCTATTTCTTGGTAGTCTCTATATGCACTCGCATGTACTTCCACTTTCATTTCCTGTAGGGAACAAACGCTGGGGTGCCTTCTCTGTGCACACAGATCTCAGTAATATTTTGTGCTAAGCATTCTACTGCCTTTTGCCTGTTTTCTCTCCATTGAACTGCAACGTCTGCTTTCTCAGATAGTGTTTGCCTGTGCTGCTTCCCACCTCCTTTACCTTGAACTTTTGTATTTGTTCTGCACTAATGGCTATTAACGTTTTGAACCTTTTCACCCCACTGCCTCTTTCTGTCCCAGGTTACAGTTCTCATCAGACACTTATTAGCCATTCCAGTGATTCAGGAGTTATTCCTAGTAACAGCCTCAATCATTTTATGCCATTGCTTCTCAATGGGAAATTACAGAAAGAATTCTAAAAGGAAAACAAGAAACCCCTGATTTTATCTTCATTTTTTTCATCCTAGTTTTCATGGTCAAGTCAGGTTATGGTAAGATTTAATTCTTATTCTTTCTGGTCTGGATATTCAAGGTGACCAGGTGGCCTGTCCGTAGGTGTTGCATTTTGTGTCTTGTCAATAGCATCTCCTGCCACGTTGTGGGTGTCATGAATCTGCTCAGTGACACCAAATATCATCTAGGGAGTGTTGGACAGTAACACATCAAACTTTAGAACCAAATTGTTCTTTTATCTACTACTTACAGAAATCTTAGAACCGTGGCAAACGTCTGTCGTGGGTACAGATTTGTGCTCCCATCTACGCTCTTATCTCTTGCAACTTGTACTTCTAAGTGCTCTGTGACTTATTACTTGCATGAAATAACAATTATATAAATTGGAAAAGCTTCAAATGCTGCAGATTTTAAGTCATTATTGATGCTCAACTTCAGTCCTATCTTCATGGCTTGCACTAACACCATTTTTATTTGCTTTCTTACAGGTAAGACACAACAATCAGCAATAGCATACAAACAGGCCCTGCACTTCTAAGGTTGTCTTAGAGCTAATTGAGGCTTTGTTAATCAGCGTGCCATACTATATAACTGCAACTTTGCTATGAACTAAAACGTTGTACTATCAGGAGCACAGATTTTTCTCCTTCTACATTGTCCCTAGCTGCTCCCAGGAGCCGTTCTGGCTGCTCTATACATGGAAATCCTGAGTTCCAGTCCTCGCAGGCATCCCTTATCTGCACAAATGTGTTTGCACAAACCTCCACACTTCTTGTATACTTTTTCTGAAAGTCCTGTTGCATATCTCTACTTTATTTTCAGTGCACAGAGAGAAGAGCGAATAATATTGACCATTCAGTAACTGAAACACTCCGATAAAGAGGCTAACAATGTAGAACACTGTTTTCTATTTATTTCAAAGAAAAATATTGATAGACTTATCTTTTTAAATAAGCCAACAGAAACACAGTGTCACCACCCATATTTTTCATAAGTAAATATATTTGTCACCGATAAGGAATTCTCATAAGCTAATCGCTTTTCAAGTTCCTCTTGTGATTGTTCATTTAGGTAGAAAAGAGCCAAATTCCCAAGCTTGGGTAAAAGCGTTTGAGACAAGGTGCACACAGTTAGGAGATAAGACCTACCCACCTCTATGCACATGAGTGGGCAAAGAACTAGAAGTAAGTGAAGGGTAATATGAACCAAGAGAAACAGTTGGCAAGTACAAGGGAATTCTTTCCCTTGGCTGGAAAGGAGATCATGCTGTTAATAGCAGGGATTGGCTAATCAAATCAAGTCTTGCAGATTATTTATCTTCATCATATCTTGGATGATTATTTAAAGTTTGCCTAGAATGAGCTTTCATGTCAGATATTTTGAAAGTCAGTTTAGTTGACACAGATAGCACTGGAGGAGTAAAAGCACAGTTAGTCCTCTGCTGACTTCAGGGCTCAGTGTTAACATTCCTCCCTTCAGCTGCAGGGAGGCAGTTTGGAGTTCACAAGGGGAGCAGCTGGGGATGCCACGCAGTGAGTTTAGATAGGAACCCTGGATTTCTAGTCTAGAAACTAGTAGTTGGAAGTATTCAGAGGGTGTGGACCCTGCTGTTCCACATCAGAATGTGAGAGCTTACATATTTTCATTGAAGGCAGGAGTAGATTCTTTATAACAGCACTGCTTCCTAGAGAGTTTGCACAGATGCATATGTGCACAAGCCTTAGAACAATGTTTTAACATGTTTTTATTTAACGCCTGTTAAAACCCATTACAGCATTCATTCTGGCACCAGCTCAAATTTCTCTTGATATTGAACTTCCTCCTATATCAATGGTTTGCCTTCAGTGTTCTTCATCTGCACGTGTGTACCTGTACAGTACACCTGGAGAAAAAGTATGGTCGTTAGGTTTAGGGTTTTCTCTAGGCTTTCTGCTTTCTCAGACACAACTATGGAAGTTATTTCTACAGGCAAAGATTTATTTTCTCTCATTTTCCATGCAGCTGTTTTGACAAAGATACTATACCAACACAAAATTTCCCCCCACTGTTCTGGGCTTTGAGTTAGCCCGTAACTCCCAAAGTGCTAATGTATGTGAAGGGTCTTTTTCTGCACATAAAATCTCTGAAATAAAAACAGATGTACTTATTAGCAGTACATGATTTGGATGAAGCCTTCCTAGGCTTGACATGAGACACACCTAATGAAATTCTGTACACTGCATTCTGCAGGTAAATCCCATTTATTTCTTTTTTTTTCCTTGACTTGGATGCACAAGTTCTTTTCTCAGGACCAGAAATAACACTTTGGAAAGCATCTGCTCTTATAAGTTTCTTTACATTAATTAAAACATGCCACTGTAAACTCTTTTCACCATAGGTGACAAACCTCTTCTAAATTGTAGATAAGAGGTTTTCCTTCAGTATGGTTCAAGCTTTTTGGTTTGACTTTTTTCCCCTCTGTTGAAAGCTGCAGTTTTGTTGCCATAAACACCCAGCTAAGGCCAGTGAGTGCTGAGATGTAAGAAGTCCTGATTTCCCTTGCAGCATCCAGGTTATTGCTGTGCTCTAAGCTGTTGATAACGAACTGCTGCGGGACCCAGTCGAATGGTGTGGGTTTGTGACGCTCATCATCATACCATTTATGGCATCAGAGTATCAAAAAAAGGTCTAGTTCCATATAAAAAATAACTTGGAGGGCTCTTTTGGTTGCTGATTCGCCATGATATGAGGATCGATTGAGGGAGCTGGGACTTTAGTTTGAGGAAGAGGAGACTGAGGGGAGACCTCATCCCTCTCTACAACTGCTTGAAAGGGCATTGTAGAGAGGTTGGAGCTGGTCTCTTCTCACAGGTAATTAGTGATAGAACAAGAGGGAATGGCTGCAAGCTGCAGCAGGGGAGGGTTAGGCTGTACAGTAGGAAAGAATTCTTCCCAGCAAGAGTGGTCAGAGCCTGGAATGGGCTGCCCAGGGAGGTGTCCCAAAATTAAGTGTTCTCCTATTCGCAGAGTACAGTCCACAGTCCTGCAGGCCACAAATTTTTCACAGAGAGAGTGGTCAGTCAGTGGAATCAGCTGCCCAGGGAGGTGGTGGAGTCCCCATCCCTGACTGTGTTTCAGAGTAGATTAGATGTGGTGTTGAGGGATATGGTGTAGGGGAGAACTTGGAGAGTAGGGCTGATGGTTGGACTTGATGATCCCAAGGGTCTCTTCCAACCTAAATGATTCTATGATTCTATGATTCTAAAGTAACCACTTTCATACAAGTGCTCAAAAGAGGTCTTAGAGAAGCCACATCAATGATAGCACGTAGAAAAACATTAATCTCAGTAATGGTTGATGAACCTTTGTCAACAAAGACTGATCAAAGCACTAAACCTAAATGATTGTCTATCCAGAAGTTATGGAATTCACAGGCTCCTTCAGAGCACTGGATATAAAATTAGAACAGATTTCCAGAAAAATAGAATACCAAAGCTACCAACCAAAAGTATTTCAAAGGCCCTTTGGTTATCTGCACTGGAGTCACGTATTGTGTCAATTGATCTCTATTTCTTTCTTGCCAGTTATTGTTTCTTTCCTCTCAAAATAAACTGACTGTATTCAGCAGTGACCTTAAAATCATCATTAGGGAGATACGACTCAGGGAACCTCGGCTAGCCTCAAGCTATTCCATGTCTATGAGACCTCGGCTTCCTTTGAATCTCCTCATTTTGCGGAGATGCTGCTGTTGTCTTTTGTTATCTTAAAACTTGCAGGACCAAATAGATGTCTTAGATGACAAATCTGATCTTTGATGTTCTTAGAAGAGATTTTTTTAGAGCTTCAGCCACGATTGCCAATAGCTTTGAGATAACATACATTACCTTCAAGTTTTTGTTGGCACTCAAAGGCCATTCAAGGCAGTTATCCAGGATGAACATATTTAACATTTTTCTTTTTAATTAACTACCATATACGCTTGTAAAAACACCTTGAAACAGTAAAATTCAAAGGACATGTAACATCCCAGTCCTTAATTATGCAACAACTGAAGTGCAAGATATCAGTCAGGTCCAGTAGCTATCTGGTTTTTATCACCACAATTCACAAGGGAATGATTCTTTATTTTTTTCTGAATTTAAATACAATATGTTGCAATAGTTCCACAGTGAATTCCTGTTTTTTGGATACGACCATTACTGAACCCGGCTTCTATACCTCTAGGGATAATTTTTTTGAAATCAACAGTTACTCAAGCATAAAACACCCACGTGAAAAGATCGGATTCTAAACTTCAAGTATTTAATGTAGTCAAAATATAAAAGAAGAGTCAAAAGAAATTAAGCAACTCAACTCTGAGTTGCAAGAAAATTGGGCTTTTAATAGATGTATGGGAAAACTATGGAAAATTATTTTTTAATTAATAGACACAGAATTAAAACCACATGCAAATACGCTGTATCGTGATGTATAATTACAGAAAGTCTCTCATCTTTCCAAATCAATGGTGTCAATAGACTTTATTAAAAAAAAAGAAGCTACTTTCACCTTTTGATAAAAGCGGGATTCTGACCTTGTCTGAGCGTAATGTGCATGAGAGTTTACTGTATAATTTTCTTCACCAATTAGCATTTGTGTTATGCAAATTTGGTAAAGCACTTGAAATCGAAAATTTCAAATGAAGTTTGCATCCAATTACAGTATTGCAAAATGATTCTGACACTGTTTTATCACTGTATATTTCTTATGCCAGAGAAAATCTGACTCAGAAGACCATTATCTGCCTTAATCTACCTTTTCCTGGTCTGCAGTTTTAAGGTGTGTACACAGACAGAATATTTCCATCACTGAGTGATACACTCTAGTCATACTACATTATTCATCTGAGCTTTTGCTCTAGGAATAGGATACTTCCATGCCAGTCTCTGAAATCCCAGAGCAAAAGGAAGCTTTCAGCTTATGAATCATAATACGTCTTGAGACACAAAATGCTTGCCAGCAAGGAGAAATGAACTAGATGAGAACATCAACAGAGCAAAATCTGTGCTAAGAACTACAGTACTTAAAGAACACGCTGGTGTTGAATCTAAATAGATGCCAAAATAGAAGAAACCCCTGTATTCTCTCCAAATTAAAAAGTAGCCTACATCAAAATTTCAAACAGCAAGCATAACTCCATTAGGAATCATCACGGGACTGTTCTGTGTTCTCAGCTTGGTATTTAGCATTACTATTGGCATCCTCCCAATAAACCCGAAAGGTGTTTGATTTTTTCCTTTTTTCTGGTATTCAGGATGTGTCACATATCCTTACTTCTATTCATAATGAACAGTGAATGACTTGTTGTACAAATCTCCAATATTATTTAGAGATGAAATTCCGTGAGCCTGCATCTTTCCAGCAAAACTCAGGAATGATTCTGCTTAGGGGATTTTCCAATAGAAAGTCATACTTATGCACAGGTTGCATTATTTTGACTACTATTATACACGTGTATTATTTCATACATATATAAGTATTGTTTATTATCTCATGTATATGGTCTAGTACACGTTTAAATTGCCTTAACTTGGAGGAAAGCTGCACCCTTGCATTTTAACTACTTAAACATGATAAAGCTCAGATCAATTCTAGCCAATGGTGGTGAATAAAGTTGTGTAAGTTATGATTTTGGGGGATGGTGAAATTGAAAAATTAGAAAAACCCCAGCACAGACAGTTCTGGTTTCTTTTAGTCATCGCTGAAGTTATATATTTAATGCTCTATGCTAAAAATGTTAGGTTTGCAAAGTATGACAGAAAAGAACAGTCCTATAAAGTGCTGAGTTAAAAGGAACATTTAGCTTTCACTATGTGTAGAGAAAACTGAGCCAAGTCCTGTCATGAAACTCAAGAGAATTTGGGGAATATCGATCTTGAAAATTACTCTTACGAGCAATATAATTAAGGATTCTGTTTCTCAGTTAGGAAGCGGGAGGCCATTTCAAGGGCAACAGCACAGAAATCTCAAAACCAAAAGGGGTAATAAAGTTCAAAAGAAGTTGCCTCCCTTACATTCTGAGTTGAGGTGTGGTTTTTACACCTCAAATCAGAATCTAAGGGAGGCAACTTCTTCGAAATGTGCCTGAGCAACTTGATCTTCATTTGGTGAAGAAACTACCGATTTCTCTGTGAATCTATTTGTATTCTCTCTGAGCCAACTGAATTATCTTCAGATGCTGCCTTTATCTGAATTTATAAATGATGATGTTTGGGGCACACATGTAATTCAGAACTTCATGCCTGTTCCTTCTTCTATGAAAATTACTTTTAAAGGCATTTAAAAAGTTATTTGGTTTTGAAATGAGGAAAAGACTATGCATTTGGCTTCGTTATCAAATTTATGAATATAAGCCACAAAGCAAAATTTGCTCTTTATTGTTGCTTTCTGGTATAAAAAAAAGTTTCCACACTCTGAAACAAAAAGTCTGTAGAAGGGTGTGCCCCTTTGTGCTTCACTGCTTTCTGGAGAGCAGTCGAGAGAAGTGTTACATTTAAAAATATAGGGTTTGATTTTACTTTTCTTTGGGAGAAGAGAGGAATGCTGATTTGCAATGAACTTAAAAGAGGCTTTTACATCCTTCCGCAAGATCTGAAAAGAATCTATTAAGGTCACACACAAAAAAATCATCTTTCCCACTAGACACTATAATAAAAATCTTACCACATTCAGGAATGCATTTAGTTTCCAAGTTACAGCCTGAGAATCTATACTTCTTAAGAGATATAAACAAAGCACAATGGCTGTTGTAGTCCTTGCTTTTAATTGTACACACAGCCAGCAGTACCGATTCCTTTTCTCAGACTGCCTATCACTTCTCATTATGAAACCAAATCTCATTGTACATGTGTGCGGGGTGGGCGAGGAGGGGAAGGGTTGTTTAATTTGAAAGACCTGTAAAGATGTCATGATTGCAGCAGGGAAAAGGAGCTGGGAAGCAGTAGTAGCTGTCAGGTATGTGTCTTATTGAGCACAACAAATAATACCACTGGTTTGCCATCTGATTTGTGACCCTCACTGACACTGCAATGGCAGTGAAGAGAGAGTAAAGCACTAAAAACCTGGGTTACAGCACACAGTTATACAGTCACAGTTGTGGAGTTCTAGTAAGTATGAATGAATTCAACAACTTACATGTGCATGAAGGATAAATAAGGAAAAAAGTGGAAGATTTGTAGGGGTGAGTGATTGAAAGGAATCTTGGAAGTTTTTGGACAAGAAATGGGTGATAACATGTTAGAGAACACTGAGAAGGGACTCACCAGGGATGGTCAGCACTTTGCAGCCTGCCATTCCGCAGAAAATTTAATGTCTGCTGCAACCAGTCTCTAGAGAGTTTTCCCCCATTATGCACTCAAGAAATATACATAGGAAGGTATGATACCTGCTTTGAAGTCCTTACTATCTATTTTAAGATGTAACCATGGATAGAAGAAACACAAAAAGAGAAACTGAGGGGAAGGAACATGACAAAAAACCCCAAATTCTATTTATTAATTCTTTTTTTAATGCTATTGACATATAAGCCTCCCCTGAACTAAAATGTATTGCAAAGCTGACTGAAACTGGGTGGGAAACATTTGCCTGTCTTGTGAAAGTTCAAAAACTCAAATGCTTTCACATTTCACATTTTGCATGAAAATCTTTTAAGTGTTTATTTATTTCTTTTCAATGAAAGAAGAAAGGGTAGCTCACGCAGACCAGCTGCTGAGCTCAGGCAAAGGCTGGAAGTCCCAAGTTCAAGTCTCTACTAAAATGAATGTTTATTTATACAAGGTATAAACAGGGAAGAATGGGGAAGATTTTAATTGCATACGGGCCCATAGCTTCGTGGTTAAGGCTTTATCTGTGATGTGAAAGACAGGAGAGAAAAGCTCTCACTGAATCAGGAAAAACAGACTTGAATCTGACTCAGCCGACACTGGTAGTCTCTTTGCTATAGACACTGGAACAGTTTACTCATGCAATCTCACCCTCCTCCCTCAGAAGAAATTGCATTTTTGCTAAAACCTTTCTACCAAAACTAGCATATATTTTACAGTGAAGAGTGCTAGTTTCAAAACACTGACCTTTTCAAGTGAAGACCCATTCTGTTGAAAAATTAGTGAATACTTCTAGAACTGTAACTTGTAAAAGATGAGGTGTTTGTTGCAGCTTAGTGGGTTTTATTATTTTCCTTTTCAGGAAGAAAATCTATAAGGAATATATAAAAAGAGGCTAAGGTAGAAAAGTCAGTCTGAATTGGGTATTGTCTTAATACCCAGGAATTTTAAATTCCTCCAAAGAGCAATTAAATTCCAAAGCCACTATATTATAAAAAGACTAAAACTTCCCTATTGAAAATTTATACACTTTTAAAACTGTCCATAAAATTGAGACTGATGTCACCTAGATCAGGCTTTGCATTTACTTAATGCAAATCACCCATACACCTTGGCAGTGCGTTTGTAATGCTCTCTGCTTGCTCTTTTGAATAAGATATTAACTATTTATCATGATTCCTCCAGGAAGTGTGCTCATTTGGACAGTAGACAGGAAAGGAAGACAGAAAACACGTGACAATAACACTATCTTGATTGTTTGCCATTTATTTTTCTAGCATCTTAATAAAAACAATTAACTTGCTTAAAAAAGTAGATGAAATTAATATTCTTGTCTTTAATTTCTTTTAAAAAAGCTCATTTTAGTGATATAATCCTGCTGTGAATCTTGAAAACATATTGCAGCCATTTGCAGGGTTATATGTGTATAGCGCTTCCTTTCGCCAGGAAGATCTCAAAGAGGTTTATAATGAGTCTGTAATTATAATACACAATTTCACCACTGAAACATGGCTACCTATTGGGTAGAGAACTGCTTCCAATTGTAATATCACCTTGAAAATCATTTAAATGCATGCTTACATGTGCAAGTACTTCCCTTAAATCTGTGGGATTGCCCACACACCTAGTACTGAAAACAATCTGTGTTACATACTCTGAGAGTTACCATCATCATGAACAGCAGCAGAATTCGCACAGTGGGCCTCATACCACAAAACAAGCATGAGAAACCTGGTCAATAACCTAGAATATATTGTCTCTATTGAATAGAAGCACAGAAAATCTGATGTTTAATATAAAGCAGATAGAATTTATGTTTTGAAGGGTTTATCTAAGGTGAAAGTCCCAAAAGCCTAAAACTTGATCACCCTGGAAAGAGGAAAAGCTGTTACCCACTCAGACTACAGCACTATAAATCTCCAAATACTAGTCCTTTTATAAGTGTATAACTTTGTAAACTGTATTTATAACTAATCCTTTTATAACTATATGTATAACTACATTCTTTCTAGGAGGATTCTTAAGTAAAAATATTCTATAAAGAAACACCTAAGAATTGCCAGGTAAGGTACTTGAGAAAGCCAGCCCTCAAGAAGGGATCCAGATTGACTGTAGAATCATAGAATCATAGAATCATTTAGGTTGGAAGAGACCCCTGGGATCATCAAGTCCAACCATCAGCCCTACTCTACAAATTCTCCCCTACACCAGAGCCCTCAACACCACATCTAATCTGCTCTTAAACACAGTCAGGGATGGGGACTCCACCACCTCCCTGGGCAGCTGATTCCACNAAGTGAAGAATGGCACCACCACAGTGCAGTGGAAACATTGCTCTGTCCCAATGGAAGCTGGAAAAACATCTACATCGGTGATTTTCTTCCTTTGGCTTTATTATTTTTTAGACAATGAAGTAATATAGCACTTTGCCCTGAAAACCTTTGAAAAGTATAAATACTCCCAGGTTTCTGCCAGAAAGTGGCGTATATTGTAAGCATATAACCCTGTGGGGACTCCTGCTGGGTTTGAGAAAGTACGATCTAGGGCGTTCACTCTGGCTGCAGGAGTTTGCTGGTCTCTGCCAGAATCTTTGTTCTATAAGTGCGCTTAATCATTTCATCCTGTCTTGTTTTTCTCTACCATTTTCTGTCCTGACTAATTAGATGACAAATTCTGTTTTGCAAAATGTCTGGCTTAAAGGGCCACTTATCTCAATTGACCCACTAAGTGCTGCCATAATGCAAATAATACTGGTGCATCTTGATGTGACAGTACCTCACCTTAATGTGACACAAGAGGCTGGCACAATACCCTGCGCTTTAATTTAGCGCTGAGAGGACAAACAAACTCAGGGCAGGAAAATGTAAATCTAAGGGGGAATAGCAGGGAACAGGACTCAGCAGTGGATGAAAGGTACAGGAAAATAAATTAACCTTCTGTTAAAAACAACTGGAGGCTCCAGATCTGGAAAGTGCTAGTTGCTTTGCTTGGCAATGCCCTTCTGTGGCATTTGCCTCCTTCCCCTCCCTCCCAAGATTAGACATTTGAGGGCAAGCAAAAGAACTTTCCAGTCCAAGGGATGCGTGAGCTGTAATCTCACTTTTTGCATGCTGACAAATATGCATGTGTTTTTCACAACTTCTGCTAATGATCCATCTTTGCAGACTTTCTCTAGAGTAGGATTTAAGGGAGAGGACAATTAGTTACTTTACACAAAGATTCTCTTGGTTGACTGCTTTTCCTGTGTGCTGAGTTACTTTCTATACATAAAGTTGTAAGATTCATAGAATCATAGAATCATTTAGGTTGGAAGAGACCCTTGGGATCATCAAGTCCAACCATCAGCCCTACTCTACAAGTTCTCCCCACACCAGATCCCTCAACACCACATCTAATCTACTCTTAAACACAGTCAGGGAGGGTGACTCCACCACCTCCCTGGGCAGCCCATTCCACTGACTGACCACTCTCTCTGTGAAAAACTTTTTCCTAATGTCCAGCCTAACCCTACCCTGCTGCAGCTTGCAGCCATTCCCTCTTGTCCTGTCGCTCATTGCCCGTGAGAAGAGACCAGCACCAATCTCTCTACAGTGCCCTTTCAAGCAGTTGTAGAGAGTGATGAGGTCTCCCCTCAGCCTCCTCTTCCTCAAACTAAACAACCCCAACTCCCTCAATCGATCCTCATAAGCCTTGTTCTCCAGGCCTCTCACCAGCTTTGTTGCCCTCCTCTGCACTCACTCCAGCACCTCGATATCTCTCTTGTGCTGAGGTGCCCAGAACTGGACACAATACTCAAGGTGTGGCCTCACCAGTGCTGAGTACAGGGGGACAATCACCTCCCTACTTCTGCTGGTCACACTATTTTTTATGCAAGCCAGGATGCCCTTGGCCTTCTTGGCCACCTGGGCACACTGCTGGCTCATGTTCAGCCTCCTGTCGACCAGCACCCCCAGGTCCTTTTCTGCCAGGCAGCTCTCCCACTGCAGACTCTTCAGTTAGAACCAGGAATGCACCCCTGATTTCCAACAGCAGAGACTGAATACTGTCTTGTGAAAAAGTGGATATTTTTCACCTCCCATTTGCAACAGCATCTCCAAGCACTGAACTATTCAGCTCGCAAAACCAAGAATCCAGATAGTGTGTGTTCTACTCCTGTCTCACACAACAGGCAAAGGTATACTGTGCTTTCTTCTACGGAATGGACCAAACAAAAGCTAACAGCCTTGTCCTCCTCCAAGCATCCTGTTCAGCTAGATTATCGGATAGAGTCCTGGCTGTGGCTGTAAAGCTATTCCCTGTATGAAAAAGCCTACAAACAAACAGAAAAAGCCGAGCCACCTGAAAATGCAGTGTAATGTTGGATGGGTTCCTGAAATAGTTCTGAGTGAACCAGTAATACTAAAAGCAGCACAGCCGTGTCGGTGCGTTTCTTCTCTGCAGGATGAATTGTCCAGGGGCCCTGTGCCTCACTAATGCAGTGGTATTGATTCTGAGTCCTTACTAGCTTGGGTATCCTTATGCAGCTCAACGTTGCGTTTGTGCATTCTTAGCGCTCATTCTCAAGAAGGCAATTAATGTGTCACAGAGAGTCTTAATTGTCTCCACAGACGATATTCTCCTTAAAGCCTCGGCCCTTAGAAAAACAAAACAAATTGCCTAAGCTTTATTTCCAGCCTTCCACAAAGAATTTTGCAGCATTGCCTATGGAATTTACAATTATAACCGAGTTTATTTTTAGAAGCAGCTAGGAAGATAGGTCCATGACTTAAAGAAATTCATTCCACCTGGGTTAAAGGCAGAGATCTGCCTGACAGCTCTGGGAACTGTTGGGTGGAGATCGCAGGAGGGAGGGAAGAGAAGCTCCCGGTTCAGTGAAGAACTGGAAACCCACGCCTGTGGCAGCGAAGAGCGGATCTCTGCGTGGGGGTAAGGTGCTGAGAACCCAAGACCAGCAGTGTATGTGTGTGTGGGGGGAGCAGTTAGGGAGGGCTGGTTCTCCTCAGGCCCTAATACCTCGTAGCAGATGGAGCTCACAAACGTCATTTTCAGGTTAACTTCATCTGACAAAAAACAACAAAAACCCCAAAAATAAAAATAAATAAGTCCTCAGCAGCCTCAAGGCCGCCCCGCAGCATGAGTCAGTCGGTGAGTAGGGGGTGATGACCGGGCGCTTGCCTCAGGGGAGCACTCCCCGACTCCCCGCCAGGGCTCACCCGCCCCGGCACCGCCTGGCCCTTTCTCACCCGGAGTCTTCCCGAAGACGCCCCGCTCCCGGTCCCTCAACGGGACAGTGAGGTGCTGGGAGCCACCCCCTGCTGTCCCTCACGGCCACCACCTCAGCCCACCGCCAGCCCGCCCAACGGCCGGTCTCGCGCTCCGCCCCCGCCCAACGGCCGGCCTCGCGNGAAGTGCGGCTGCAGGAGCGGCGGCGGCGGGGCCGTACGGGAGCCGTGAGGGGCCGAGCACGGGTGAGGGGCGGCGGCAACAACAGCAGGAGCAGGTATCGGCAGCAGCAGCAGCGATGCGGCTCCGCCACCCCTCGGCCTTGCCGCTTCCGCCTGCCGCCGGGCACCGGTGACTGCCACACCTTTCCCCCCCCGCCGCCCCGACAGTATGAGACCCGCCGCGCCGCCCAGCCAGCGCTGCGCTCCGGTATGTACCGGCCCGGGCCGGGGGTGAGGGAGAGGGGGTGGTGGTGTGGTGAAGAGGAGACAGAGAAGGAGGAGGAGGCCTTTGTTGTCCTCTCTCCGGCCCGTCGCCCCACGGGGCTCTGCCCCGGAGCGGTAGGAGCAGCGACCCTCGGTGCTGCCGTGAGGGCCGTTTCCCTAACCTGCTCAGCCCCTTCGCCTGTGCCACGGCAAAGCCTCCTCGTTCTCCTCTTCGGGGCCGGGCCAGGCCGGCAGAAGCTTGTGGCTGGTGTTGTTTGGACGTATGTAATCCATACCTTGGGCAGGACGCGCTTTGCAATGGGCTCCTACAGGCCCTGGCATGAGCGCTCCGCAGCTGCACGGCTGAAGGCATTCATTCCTCCACAGCAGTCCCTCGGTCCTTTATTAGTTCTTCTCATCCTGAACCGCCCTGCGATGGTTTCTTCTGGGAAGTTCTCAGCTTGGAAGGGGTGGTGGTTGGAAGGGGTGGGTCGGTGGGCTTAAAAAAGGGGGCTGGGGGGGGGGGGGCGTTGGGCTCCCGTCTTTGGGCAGTGGCAAACTTTCGGGGAGGCCCTAGCAGCAAGTGAATAATGTTGAGGAGCTTGATTCATCCGTGCTGCCTGGGCACCGTCTCAGCCGTGGTCAGGAAGTGGAGTTGACTAACGCGGGTTTTCACCTGATGATGTTATTCATCTACTGAAATTGGCTGGAGTCCGGTGAAACTGGCACCGAGACTCTTTGAGAGCCGCCCGGTTGAGGAGGAGGAGAACAATGCGGGGTTGGGGGGAAGCAAAACAAACAAAACAACAGAAGGGGCTATTGATGAGGTTGCAGTAATTTTTTGAAGTGCAATATACCAAAATCCCCACTTTTATTTTAAAAGCGTAGCTTTGCTTTGTGAAGATATTCTTAACCCGTTTTCTAAAGTGGTGTTAAGAGTTATAAAAATAGTATTTGAACAAAAAGAATTGTTTTTAACCTCCTGCCAGGAAGAACAGTCTGTGAGAGTCAAGCTGGGTCATTCCTTATGCTTATCAGTTCTGCAGAATGCATTATTTTGATAGATATCCCATATGGTTAGAGGAATTTGTACCACAGTGGGGCTGAAGCTGAGCCATTTGTATGACTGCCAAAGCATTTTGTTTAACTGCTAAAAAAAACCCCTACAAGTTCTTCTTCCTTTTTCAGATTTTACTCAAAATTTTATTGTTTCTGGAAGTAAGACCCCCTTCTTAGAGGGGCGCTTAGCAATCACTGTCACTGCTGAAGGTGTTTTACCTGGCTTCTCTATCGGGGCCTCCTGAGCTGTGTGACTAGGACAAACAGAAATGTTTGTGAAGGATTTCCAGTGTGTCTGCTGCATAGTGTTTTCCTCCCTCCTCTGCAAGTGGATATTTGCTTGGGGAAAGGGAAAATAATTTAAAAACAATATGCCTTTTGTAGATAAAGCTGCGAACCTGGCAGGGTTTGGGTACATCACCAGAAACTACTTTTAACTCTCTTCTGGAAACCTGAGATTTTTAAAATCCAGAAATATCCTTGGTGTTATATTGCCTTGAAACAGCTTTCTGCCAAACTTGTAACTTCAGTACTTTACAGTCTGCTTCTGATCTGTCAGTGAAAATAAAGAAATACATTCTGAACTTGCATAGGCGTTGTGAGCTACTTGTTGCTATTAAAAACTTGTGTGCTGTGGACAAACACAAAATGAATTTGAAAAGCCACCAATTTTTTTTTTGGCCTAACCACTGATTTCAACTGACCTTGCCTCCTGCTTAGAGCTCTTGGGTGTTCAGGTGAAATCACATATTATAAAGTTATGTGTTCTCTCTTTATTTTTTTTCCAATGTTATGTTAATATGTAGATTTTTTTTTGTGTCTTCAAAAGCACTGAAACATAAATATAAAGGAGAGATAATGAAACTGGCTGTCATTAACAGCACAAGTTAAAGAGGAAAAGAAATGGCTGAGAACAGTAGTAAGTAGTGTCGTTCAGACTTGCAAGTAGATCTCACTGACTTCTCTTCTTCTTTCTTCCTTTATTTTCTTTCTGCATTTGTGATTTTCGCACTCATATACCCTATCTCTGTCTTATCTGTTCACTCCTACCTCTTTACGTTTTAAATCTTTGTAGGATGATTGTAGTTAGAAATTGGTGCTGTTGAATTTGTTTCCAGGTTCTGAGGTATGGTGAGAAGCGGGCTTCTCAGCATTTTGTTTTGCATTACAAAAAGATACCCCAGCTTTTTTGGTTTATTTTTTTCCTCTGTTGATCACAAGTGGATATTTGCAGTATTCTTTTCTGTCATTTTTTTTTTTCTGATGAGTTTATGTACTCCTTATAGGCATTTCTTTCTTTTTGTAAAAAGCAGATTACAACATGCTGACCTTTCTGCTTCCTGTGTGTTTGGCAAAACGTGGTTAGCAGTAAGGAAATTTAAATGACATCGTTACACTCATTAAAAGCAGTAACCTGGTACTTGTAACCATAAAATCCTGTGATCCTCAACATACCGTGTCCTGGGTCAAAACAAAAAGACTTTAAACAAGTGTCAATGTCGTTCCCTTCACATCTTTTTTTCTTCCCCCTTTTTTTTTAGGTCCTCTCACTAATGTTAAACACTTTAACTTAAGAGTTAAGAGAATCTTTCCTTTACCATCTCCATCTAATGGGCTAATACACCACACAATCAACTAATGATAGGGCAGCGAAACGATGAACTGAGGTTATGTTAAACTGTGTGAATTGCATGGTTTCAGAAGTCTGTTGGGATAGCGAAGTTGGAGGGACACACAACCCTCTCCTGGCTCTGCAGAGGTCACCAGACTGAGGAGGAAGAACAGTTGGGACACAGATTAGCTCCGTTTCTTGTCACTTGTGTTCTGGGCCCTGCGTTTTTAGGACAGAATAGGAGGCCCTTGCCTCAGTGGTTATCTAATGCCTGATCTGTCGCATCAGAGGTGCTGTCTCCAAGAGGCTTTCATACCTTAGCTCTTGCTTCCCATGCCTCCCTCTGCAAAATGTGTGCCTGTCCACAAGAAATTTCATCCTTGCTTTGTTTCCTTGAGAAACTTCCCGGTACATGTCCTTTTGTTTCTATTTCTTCTTGTCCCACCCATATCAAAAGGATTCCTGTCCGGGTTGTCCTTTCACATGGAAGTAGGAAATCTCTCCTTCAGTTTGTGCTCAGGGGAGAATTGCTGCAATTGTGTCAGGGGTGAAGGTGTTTTCATAGTGGCAAATTAGATGTTGTGGTAGTTGTTACTAAGACCAAATGCTCGCTTGCCCTAGTTCAGGTGTATAAGTAGTGTGTACACTGTTACAGAGAGTATTGTTTTGTGTGTTTCATTTCTTTGGTAATGTTTCAGCTGTTCAGTTTGTGTGGTGGGGCTGAATTTTGACAGGGGTATAGGTTCAGTATTGGACTGAGATTCAACAGAAAAATCCTCAGCTTTCATGGGCCCATTTTACCCAAGTCTAAAAGCTTTTTTGGTGTGTTTTTTAGTAAAATGGTTTAAAATTATTCTTCATTGTCTTGAGATTTTTGATGTTCTTTTCAAGGAATCACTTCATGAGTGTGCATGTATCTGTCAACAGTTTTGTGATCAGTCTTTGCAAATAGCATCTAGGAAATGTAGTGGAAGGGAGATACTTGTGTGGAATAATCTAGAGAGCTCACATGTACAAACTCCCTGAATGAGATTTACTTACCCTTGATGCTGCCTTGTAGTTTCCAAAAGCAACATGTAATTTGAAAAAATACTACATTGTCATTGGTTACTTGTCTCTTTCTTTCCATGGAAGTCATCAAAAATAGGTGATATAAACCAAAAGTAATATATTATTTCCAGAATTTGACCTATGCTTTAGTGAAAACAACCCTAGATCCTTTTCCATGGTGCTTCTTCAGAGATTGAAGATGGAATAAGTGATTTCAAAGTGGACTTTGTGTGAAGCTGAGTGCTAGGTGAGTGGGGAAAAGAAATTCTGTGTTGAGTTCTTGCCTCACTAACAAATATGCTGTACGTATTTGTAACCTTTTTTTCTTTTTAAAGAAAAAGCATTAGAAATGTCTATTGTGCTTTCCCTTGATTTCATTGCTAAATATATGGAAGGAAACTTGTGGGTTTTGTGAGCACTTGCAAGATGGTAATTTGCTTCTTGTGTGTCTGTAAATGTTTAAATATAATCGTCTCAAAAAAAACCAACTTTAGATCTCCTATCACTTAATTGATGAGCATTATTTGAGGCTCCAGTTTGCTTGTACTCTTGCTGTAGGATTGTTTTAGAATAGGCTGCTGCTTAGCCTTTAATTAGTGGTACTTTATCAATTGAGTACTGAACAGCCTGTGTCAGTTCCGTCCACCTTCCTTTGTGTGACATTTGCTCTTTGCACTATATTGTGACTTAAGTAGTTCAAAGTTAAACTACACATTTGATGTGTAATTTAACTGTGACTGCTTTATAGAAAGAAAAAGCAACTGTGTGCCAGGGAGAATGCAACAGGGTGGTTCTTGGTGTGGGCAGTGTTGCTGCTCATGGAGTAAATGTCTCCAGCAGTTGGGAAAGTTCCAAAGTTCATGGGGTGGGAACCTCTTGTTGTGGTACCTGCCTCTGTTGTGCAGAGGAGAGGATCACTAGGTGAAACCTGGGAGCCAAGCTTTCTCTTGGCCTCCTTCCTGATTGTTCCTTTAATGTTTTATCCCCTCCCAGGAGCTCACTTACCAGTTGGTCAAGTCACTTGCAAAATCAATGAATTACGAATGGAGACGATGGGAATGGGGGGAGAGATGACTTGCACTTGACTTCTTTCAAATAGCTTGTTTTCTTGCATATTAAATGTTCAGAAAATTAATGAGACTTGGGTGTCTCTAAAAGGATTTGGGGTTAGTTGCATCAGCTGTTGCTTCCTGAACAACTGAAATTACGTGTGCAGAACTCATTCTGTCCTGAGGAATAGCTGGTATAACTTTCTCTTCTGGTGTTATACTTTCTACTTCTCAGTTTCATGTCAGCTTTTTTCTTTGGAAAACTACTTTTCCCCAAAGCTTCAATTTTCCTGGCTTTCTTTATTCATATTCAGTTTCTAATTGACGGATCTGTTTTCTCCATCAGCATAGCTTGTAGCCTGTGAAGGACAGCTGTTTTCAATATATGGAGTTTAAGTAAAAAAAAATCACTGGTTTAAGTTGGAATAAAATTGTGTGCTTTGAGTGCTTAATGTATTTATTTAATGATTCGGATTAGTTAGCGACTACTTTCTTAAAATCCTTTAGAGGAGGTACTTGTTTGCAGCATTTAATACAACAGGGCTCTGAATTAATGTGTAGGCATTGCCTCAGTGACAGGATAGCAATCTTTAGTGGCAATTTTTCTTAAATTTTAAAACAGATGGTTTCCTTGTTAACTGAGCTTAATTTCAGAGTTTGTTTGTAATCAAAACTCTTGAGGATAAAATCAGAACTGTTTTGTAATGAATTTAGATAAGTGCTTACTATAGTTTCCTTCAGCTCCTGGGATGGAGCAATATATAATGAAAATATTAAGCTTTAATTCCTTTCTATGAGCGCCATTTGTACCAGTGGTCACTGATATTTACATACTCAAATTGAATGACTGCTCTTGTAACAGAGGACAAAAGGCAGTAATTTCAACTAATGTGTTGTGTCTGTGGTGTGTGTGAAGTTAATTGCAGCAATTATTTGCATACATCTGGATTTGTACCTATTTTTAGGTGGATTTCTTCATGCATTTGCAAAGTTCTGCTCACAGTCTGTATGAACTGATTTAAAGACTTGAGTCATGCTCCTTCACTTCTGGAAATGTTCTAGCAGAAACCAAATTGTCTGAAGTCTCTGGCTTCTTTGGGTAATGGTAGGTTAATATAATCCATCTCTGTACTGGCCGCTGAAGTTGGTGCGATCGTACTGTTAAGTCTGGTATTGTGTTTGGCATGTGGTGCTTTCTCAGAGGAATAAAATGCATGAAACCTAGTTTGAATTTTTTTTTTTTTACCTCCCTGCAGAATATGCCAAGGTAGATTTTGCTGGTTACTTATGTGAATATAGTAAACAAGCTTTTAAAATGCAACATGGCAGCAGAATAATATTTGTTTTGCAATGAGTGACACAGTTTATAAGAAAATGAAACTTCTTGTACTGAAGAAGTTCACAGAAATACATTTTTGCAAGTTTTGCAAATTTTGCAAAATACATTGGGCAGGTGGTTGAACTGGGAGGAGAGGAAAAAAATACAGTAAGTTCATCTGAAAGACTTGAATTAATACTTTTATATCCCTTGAGTGGCTCCTGATTACGGGATTTCCTGTCTTACTTATGGCAAATGATGCCTTATCAATAATGTTCTCCTGATTTGTCACTTTTCTCATTTAAAAAAAGGGGGGTGGAGGAGGAGAGAGGGAAAGGAAGGCATGATCTAAGAAGTGGAAGAAAAGCTTTACAGAGGCAGTTGCCCCACTCAACATTTGTATGTGGGGCATTTTTGTATCCAAAGTTAGTTGCTCTGTTGATAATATTTTTATTAATAAAGCAACATGAACTTTTATTTTGTAGTCAGGAGTTTTGAATACTGTTTTACAGGCCAGGTGTCACTTTGAATGAAATCGGTATATAAATTATTAAGAAATGTGCCCTTCCCTCCAGCAGTTAGGAGACTCTGCTCTCTGAGTGGTGAGAGGAAAAGTAGCTGGCAGTACCATCGCCAAATGTTAGTCTGGGTAACCAATGAATTATAGCATCTAAGCCCTCCGGGGATTTTCAGAGTCACCTGTAGGGATGGGCTCATCACTTGATGTTAGCCGACTTCTTGATTTCCTGATATTAAAATACTTTTTTTTTCTTCTTTCTGTTCCTCTATTTTTTGGAAGCAATATTCTGTGGCTGCACTGTGCTGAGTTTGGGGCAGCCTCGTTGGGACCATTCGTGGTGGGGTTGGCTCTGATGCAGATAGAGGCAAAAAGTCTGCTTTTGGTCTGCCATATTTGACAGCACTGAAGAGGAAAGCTGTTTCCTAGCCAGATCCAGTGAAGCTCCTGGCTAGGAGCTATGCAAGCTTAGCTGGTCAGCAAAGCAAGGAAGGATATTTGGCTTATTCAAGTGTAGCTGGTGATGGGCGATTGCCTGAGTGATCTGCAGGCTATTCAACACGCTTTCTGCTCATAGGATAGCTGGTTGCAGTAGTAGTTCATGGTGTGGTGGTTAGTGCAGTGTATTGCCAGCAAGAACCTCTCAAAGGCAGGTTCTTTTGGGAAGGGGGGTGGGAAGTTGGATATGATAGAACTCCCTGCCTTTTTTCAAAACCTAGTAGTTTGGTCAAATTGAAGTCTGCTTAACTGTGCCAGGATTAGCTGGGCCACCCCAGTACCAGCCTGTTCATGTTTACCTTGCTGTTGTTGTTAAGGTTTAGTAAAACAGCCTATCTGGAGAGAAACAAACTGATAGCGTAAAGAGACTGTGCAAGGGGGGGGGAAAGTGAGCAAACATCCTGTTCAACAAGGCGTGAGTGAGATTTTACACATTCACACCTTGGTGGGTATGGCTTTTTGCAAGACAGCATTTTTCCTATAGTTTTGAACATCGTCTTCTGCCTCAATTTAGAATCACAGAATCATATTTTTATTATTAATATTGTTATTATTAACCTTCAAAGAGGGTTTGCATGGGTTTTGTCAAGGGAAGAAGTCCTCTCCTTTTGGAGAAGGACCCGGAGCGGAGGAAGCTGATGTGAATGGCACCATCCCCTGCTCAGTTCCCCTCTCGCCCCGGATAAGCAATCAGAGATTGCAAATAGGAGCCATGAGTTCTCCATTCTCAACTGCTGGTAAAGCAGCAGGGCTTGGTGTCGCAAAGCCAGAAGTGGTTATTGCACAGTAATCATCTCCAGTCAAACAGTTCTATAGAAATTGAAAGCTACAGAAATCCTTTAATGCTGAACTTTAAAGAAAAAATCCTTGTGAAGAAATAACGTGAATCCTGCTTTTAGTCTCTGGACTTACTCTTTTAATACATATTTTTAAAAGGGTATGGCTGCTGAGTTTGCTGTCTAGAGAGTTAAGAGATACTTTGAAAACTTTGTTGTGTCTTGAGCAAGTACAACTGTGCTGGAAGTGGGAAAAGTTGTAGGAAACTGCAAAGGTTTGGACCACGTTTGTTGAGGAAAAATGGAGTTTAAGCAGATTATTTTTGGAATTGTTCTTAAGTATAAGCAAAACAACTAATATTTGGATGTATTTGAGATAGTAGAACAGGAGAAATTGTGTACTTGTCTTTAAACTTCAGAAGTTGGACTCGATGATCTTAAGGGTCTTTTCCAACCTAGATCATTTTGTGATTCTATAAACCAGTCTGTTGGATTGAACTCTTGAGGGTTTTCTTTTTGTCCTCTGTGTGTGAACCTGTTTAGTTGCAGTCCAAGGCTGAAATGTCAAGTTTTTCTTGCCTTGATGGCTTTCAGCAGGTCCTCATACATCTATGCTTTCAGAGATTCCTACTTCATATTCACCAAAGCAAGTGAGTGAGCATCTCCATGTCTTGACCTACCTGTCTTTCCTAGGATGTTGCCCAGTCAACCATTGTGGGTGAAACTTAATTCCCAGTCCATTGAAATTAGTTCAGTTTCAAGTCTGGCTGGGAGAAGTAGCATCGGGTACGGTTTGGTCCTCTGGCAGAATTGAGTTTTGGGGTTTGGGAACTATGTGTAGGTTTTCTTCTGTTTCTTAGTGTATAAGTAGCAGTTATTTTGCACAAAGTGCAATGCTTTTTGTTACTGGTGTGGTGAGAGGCATAGACCAGGCCAGAGATGAGCTGTACCTCTCAACCTTTCCATGAAGGTGCAGCTGTGTGCACAAATTTGTTTGCTGCGATAGGTAATAAGGCAACAAATGAGTGAAAACCTCTCCTGATAACATCTGTGAGTATGAACTTTTGGCTGCTGAAAGCAGTTGCACCATTTCAATGTGAACTTTCCAGGTGATAACAATCTGCAGAGGTTAATGAGGAGAGCATTATGCTGCTGTTGCTCTGTACAGCTTCTCTGCAGCAAATGAAAGTACCTGTTTCTGGCATAGAAACAGTATAGTCTGGTGCTTTTCACAAATCTGAATTTAAAGGAAAGATAAACCTAGAACCCTTCCAAAATAAGGATGAATCTGCTGGAGAAAGGTTTCTTTACTTTGGTACAATTGAAGTCAACTTTCTGTTGGTTAATATAGACATGTTTCATGTGCAGAAACAAAAATCAGGATTAGCATTTTCAGTTTGGTGTAACTAAAGTATTTAAGGAAGAAATGTCTTTAGTGACTGTACTTTCACATGCCAATGGCTTGTTTGAGTAAGAGTAGTGGAGTGAAACTAAGGAGGGGAAGAGATCACTTTGGCTGTATACCAGGGAAAAACCCAATAGCAATAGATTATTCAAATACAATAGCTTCCCAAGAGGAATCATGGTGGAAATACCCATCTTCGGGGTCCCATAAAACTAGACTGGGCAATGAAATCGAAATATGCTGTAAGAAATAATCTTGCATTTCTTCTGCGGGGGGATGCATAGATGCCTCCTGTAGGGAATGGGCTAGGTTATCTAATAAAGGAGTGCAATGGGTTTCTTATACTACAGAACACTAATGCCAGGTAATGTTGAGGGATTTTCATTAATAAGCTTGGATGATGTAAACTAGACAGTTATGGTTCAAGCTCTGTTGGGCCTGAGGTTTTCTCTCAGCTGAGGTAAAACTCGACTTTATTTTTCAAAGACTTAAGATAGAGAAGGAAAAGCCTGCAAACTACATGTACTTGGCTATACAGTTTTTACAACTACTAGTATAATCTTACTAATTTTGAGCTACTGACTTCAGTGTTATGAGCTGTAGCTACACCACCATCTTCCTGAAAAGTTGGGCATTTCACTCACTGGGTTTTGCCTCACTGGGGCTCTTCTGCTGGAACCACCTTGAGGTTGTGCTTTTAAATAATTCTGGAGTCTTAGTTACAGTTATTTTAAGATGTGTCTGACCCCAGTTGCCTGCCCTGTCCCCACTGGTTTTACTGCCTCTGGAGCAAGGGTAACAGGGGATGTGTATACAGTTTCTCAGCTGTCATGGTCCAGCCCAGGGCAGTATTTTTTTCTCACTGGAGGAGAGGGTTATGAACCAGCTTGTGGTGTGGGTGGCTTCTCCCAGGTGGGCTATAGCTGGTGGATGGCAAGGGTTCTTAAGCTTGAAGCATGTGGGAGCAGCCAAAACTTATGATCTAAGCCCCAAAGCTGGTTTAGGTTTGTGTGAACTTGGTTGCTATATTTCAACGTAAGTTTAATATTATGTTAAGAATGAAAGAAGGTGGATGGGTATTAATTATTGTGGACCTCTCACTTCTTAAGTGTCATAGGGTTTTCCTGTGCATAGCCCAATTACTGTTCCCTTCTGCTTACCTTCAAAAGGAGACGTTTTGTATGTTAGAAGTACTACAAATAATGTAAAATGTAGTATGTCTTCAACTTAGAGTTTTTCTAACTTAGTGGAGTGGAAATATATGACTGCAATTGCTTAAATATTAGTAATACTGTTCACTCAAACGTTGCAGTGATAGGTAGGGATTAAATTCAATATATACTAAACACTGTACTTAAATTTTCTGAGTATGTCTTGAGTCTGTTCTCAGAGAAGTAAATGATGATACTGAACAAATTGGAAAGCTGCCTGTGCTTAATAGACCTTTCAAATGTCTGTCATTGTGTTGTGTATCATCCAGCAGAAAATTTAGTTTATAGTTAGCTATATAGGAAATGTGCAGCAATGCTTTCAAAAAGATGAATCGTGAAGAAAGGCAACTCCTGCTAATTAAGAAACAATCCTATCTTTTACAAAGTTCAGATATAATTTTTTTCTACTAGTAACGTCTTATGAATTCTTGTATAATTGGCTTACAAGACAAACTCTTAAACAGAAAAAAAAAATGGTAAATTCCTGTCTTCTGGTTATTTTATTAAGTCTCTGAGATTTGATGAGAAAGATCATGTCTCTTGTGTGGAGTTGAGCAGCATACCAGCCAGTTTAATCAGCCACAGGCGTTTCATGCTTCTGGGTAAGTGTGACTTGGGTGATTGATTGGTGGTCCTTCCGAGACCAAGGAGAGAAGGACTTTCTTGGCTTTTAAAGGGTTTGCCCTTTAAGTTGGTACTACCTAGAATTGCCTAAGTCAACTGGAATGTTGCTTCGGACAGGGAGGTACAAACCTACCTTGGCCTTGGGCCTTAAAATGTCTTTTACTGCAGACTTAACCATTTTAATCTGGTTGGTCTCCTCCCTCTCTAGCTGCATGTGTTTTATCTCTCACCCAAGAACTGGCAAGACACTGAACTTTAAAGTAATTAAACCTTCCCAATAATTTGGCTCCTCAGTAGTTTAAAATACAAAGCTGATTTATTGAATAGTGAATACTGATAGTATTATATATATAATACTTAAGTATTACTTGTAATATATGATGCTATTTAATACTTTATTCAATGGTGATTGTTTAATGAGAGGAAATGAAATCAGTATCTCTGTCACTACAGCATGTTTATCTTGAATGGGTTTTTGGAAACTGATTGCATTGAATCATTAGTCATTTAGATTTTTTTTTTTAATGAAAGTGTTGGCTATACAATTAAACAAATTGTATTTGGTTTCTGAATTACGGGTTTACTGGGAACAAAAATTTGTATTTACAGGGTGTTATTTGCCCATTAACCTTCAGAAGACCAGCTTCTATTTCAGCCAGTGATGAAATCAATATTTTCAATGGGGGGGGGGGAGTGAATTCATAACAGCCTTGTATTTCTTGAAATGTTCAGCCCTGATCAGGAAAGGACTGTCTCTATTCAAGTGGAATATACAATATACACCCACATGGGATTTGTTGGTATGGTCACTTATTAGGCTTTCTGTAGAGATTGCTAAATATTGTTAATATCTGTCACTTCTAGACAGTAAGTTAGCTGTTCAATGCTTACAGTAGTTCGTTGGATAGAGATGTCTGATGCTTGAGTCAGGACAGGCTCTGTAGCCTCTCTGGGGCATTGTGGAGACAGTGCTGTCGTGGTTTGGAAGCGCACCATGACGTTGCTGTCAAATGGTGCTTTATTTACTCAGTTTTTGGACAGAACTCGAGAATAAGGGCATGCTCTGCTTTACTAGTGTGCAGTTACAGCATGGGATGAGATATTGGAAGTCCTATGATATGCCAGAATGAAGCCAGCCCAGGAGGGAAACACTTTGATCCTGGAGGCTGAAGCCCTGGAAAAAGAAGGGAGAGCAGAGAGAAGAGGATCAGCAGGAACCGATCATCTGTTTCACGTTGTGCTTTCCTCCTTGCTATTGACAGTGCAGGACAAGGTCACTGATTTGCTTGTACTGATCTGCAGGTTAGGCTCTGGCAGGCTGGGCTTGACTTTCGGGGTGTGTTGGGTACCCTGCAGAAGGCAGTTTATCTAGCCTTTCCTGACAGCAGTTTGTAATACCTGATTGAAATACAAAGATAAAACATTGCTATAGTCACTGGTTAAAGTGCACTCTGGCTTGTGGGCACCTGGTACGCTATTGTTCCTCCAAAAGAACTGTTAGGATATAATTGTTATGCAGAGTTTCTTCTTTTGGACATGAGACCTGGCAAAAGTTGATGTTAATGCTTGGAGCAATTCTTCAAATAGGTTTATAAAGTGTTTTGCAGGTTTATTATTGGAGGAGTAGAAAATTCCTTTGTGTGTTTATGTGTATGTGGTACTTTTTTAATGAGCTAGTAATTTTTTCAATGAAGTCGTTGAGAAGATTCCAGCACAAGATGTCAGAGGCTGGGAATGTGTTCTTGTCTAGCTCTGAGAGGTTGAAAAGTAACTTTTATCTGTAATAGTGTTAACAAATATTCAGTTTATGGGAAGAGAAACAGGATATGTTTGGTGAAATTAACATGCTGTTGGTATATGAGGTATTGTTATATTGGTATTTTCCCTAAATATTGGTATAATACCAATATAAATATTGGTCTTTTCCTTAGCTTAAGCGATCCCTTAAGTTAGGGAAATAGAGAGCTGGTACAGCTTTTGATGAAATTCGGTGTAAATACATTTTATGGAGGGTAGCCCATGCCTTCTTTACAGTCTATATGCAGGTAATTAATTAGGGATAATCAACTTCAGGTGGCTTGAAGTTTAACACAAGTATTTGTTTGAATGGGGAAGTGCTTGATTCGATTCCTGAATAAAATGTGCTTTGAGAAATCCTTTTTTTTTTCTTTTGTTATCTGTACCTACTTGTGCACTGCTGCTCTGCAAATAGTACTTGGCTTCATGAAGATCCTGATGCAACAGAGACTGATCTGTTTGGCAGAGTGATGAGCAGGTGAAACCAATGCCTACCTAGCAAGACCAGTAGAAGATGTGATAAGCCCATCCTGTTTGGGGTCTGGGAGTACAAGCTGAGTAAAATACTCTTGAGCTTTTCTTTCCTCTTTTGAAATAAGACCATGAAATCAAACTCTCAGGGTAGAATCATCTTCTACTGTTAAACTGCATTCAATGAGATTTTATCACTTTATCACAACACCCAAGCAAACAGCAAAGGTACTTGACACGCTTTAAAAATACAACTCTAGTTTTCCTTTTTTGGAAGCAGAGGCTTCTTTTGCCCTCATCTATTAAAACTTGTTTTGGTGTTCCTGGGATTTCTTCTGATGGTCAGACTTCTCTGTGGTGAAAAGACCACTCCCAACTGGTTTAAGCCATGTCCAGACAGGCACTGCCTGTAATCTCTGGGTGGTATTACCCGATAATGTCCTGTCACCTCTGATGCTTTGTTTCTTGATAGCCTACAGAGGAATAAATGCAGGTTCTAGCATGAAAATGGTCCCTAGGAAGTTGTTTTGTCCTGCAGATGACAGGTGTGTCCTCCTGCACTTCAGTGATTTAATTGCGCCCAGTCATTCTCCAACTGGTTTTGTGAACTGCAGCTCCCACTGTTCCCAGGCATTTGATCTAATGGGCTGTGAGGAGGGTATGGTACTTAAATAACCTTTTTGTTGGAGCTGATGACAGTGGCTGATCAATGATTTATAAACACTTTCTTCAAAGTAGTATTTAGTCTTCTCTCCAAGCAGAGTACAGTATGTAAAGGGTGAGCTAAAATAAAGGATGAGTCTGTAGGTGCATCTTGGCTGCATCCAAAGAAGCTTGACCAGCGGGTTGCAGGAGGTGATTCTACCCCTCTATTCCGCACTTGTGAGGCCCTACCTGGAGTACTGTGTCCAGCTTTGGAGTCTTCAACATAGAAAGGACGTGGAACTGTTGGAATGGGTCCAGCGGAGGGCCACAACGATGATCAGAGGGATGGAGTACCTCTCCTATGAAGACAGGCTGAGAGAGCTGGGGTTGTTCAGCCTGGAGAAGAGAAGGCTCCAGGGAGACTTTATAGCAGCCTTCCAGTATCTGAAGGGAGGAGCCTACAGGAGATCTATAGAGGGACTCTTTGTCAGGAAGCATAGTGACAGGACAAGGGGTAATGGCTTTAAATGGGAAGAAGGGAGATTTAGATTAGATACTAAAAAGAAATTCTTTCCTGTGAGGGTGTTGAGGCAGTGGAACAGGTTGCCCAGAGAATTTGTGGATGCCCCATGCCTGGGAGTGTTTAAGGCCAGGCTGGATGGGGCTTTCAGCAACTTGCTGTAGTGGGAGGTGTCCCTGCCCATGGTGGGTGGGTTTGAACTGCATGATTTTCAGGGTCCCTTTGAACTCTAACCATTCTATGATTTTATGGTCTTCCTTTTCACCCTCTGTCTGCCCATGCAAGGTCCCCTTTGGCATGGTAGCTGTCGGTGGCCACACGAAGAGGGTAAAGCATGCAGTGGCCCACTCAGTCTGGGTGTCAGCCTGGGGACTGGAAAAATCCTTCCTTACCGAAACACCTACACTTTACGATAACATCTTTGAAGCTTGTGTTCTCTTTCACCTTGTAGTTTTGATAAATATCCCTATGTCCCCACCCAAATCCTGATTAATGGTTGCAGTAAAGTGAGGGGCAGATCAGCAGCACTGCTAAACTGTTCCTCTGTTATTCTCGGGCAGTCCTTCCATATGTCTTAACTGAACTTCTGATGCTGTGTTTATTAGTTCTCCATTGTTCAGTTTGGTTTCAGTTTGTTGTTTGGTGTTTTTTTTTTTAATTATGTAAATTATGTATCCAGGCATATTACATTTAAAAAAAAAAAAAAAAGATTGCTCCTCAGGGCAGACTCCTGCTGTATCAAACTGTTCAAAGTTATTGCTTTCTCCCAGTTTTTTCCATCTAAAACTTTGATTGGCGTAGTAAATCGATATCGGAAAACGTGAGATGCAAACCTGTTCCTCAAAGATATATCAGGAGCTCAGAGAAATTAGTTGTTTGGGCTCTGTAAAGGGAAACTTTATAAGAAGCTGAAGCTATTCTGAAAGACTTGAAAAGTTTAATCATGTAAAATCAGAGCTTCTGTCAGAACCTGAAATAAATAATAAAAGGCAGGCAGCAGGTGGGAGCAGCCTCTGAAGTACAAGTGTTCTGGGTAGAACAGAGACAAGGCAGCAGAGGGACTTGAAAGTAATTGAAAATAACCACCTTAGTTTAGAGTTAAATTCTCAGTGAATCAATCTGATTTAGCTGTGAGATGGGAGAGGGCAGATAACTCCTGGTAGCTGGCATAAGGTCACTGAACGCTTTCTAAAGAGGATACTATACAGCAGTTATTTTTCAGCCTTTTTCAAGTTAGTGACCCCTTTAAGCTCAAATCTGCTGTTCCTTCATGGTTTCTGGGAGCTGACTGGCCTAATGGACTGAAAGAATTGAGGAGCTGAGATCAGAGCTGAGACAGTCCTTTGCATCTCATGCAAATGACAGAACAAGGAATGGGCTGTATGTTCTCCTTGGTTTTAGCTTTGGAGAAAGAAGAGCAAACAGGTTCAGTAAGGCTGAGGTAAGCTGTTGTAACACTTTCAAGATACAGTTCTTTATAAAACCCGTCATGTGTTTGGGTTTCCCTTCAGTTGTTACCATTGAACAGGATCTACTTCCAGAAATAATGCTAATTTAAATACTAGTATTTGCTTCATGAAGGAAGTATGGTCACATGTATCCTTTCCAGGACCTTTAATCTGGGTGGCTCTCTGTACAGAGAATCAAACCAAATTGTAAACCCGTAAATGAATGTGACTCCTGCTTAAAAAAAAAAGGAGCAAACAAGTTCAGTTACCTTAAATTTAGAGTGGTGGTTTATGGAAAGTGCTAATTAAGTACTGAAGATTGCCATAAATGAATACAAGCTTTATTTGGAAAGAGAGGTCATTTATGAGAGGCAGCTAAATTGTATTTGTGATTAGTTAAATGTCTCAGTAATCTGTATCTCAGGGGAGAGCTATTCAGTGATTTATTTTTTTAATATTTTTTTATCTTGTTACAGTAGATCTCTTAATAGAGATCCACTAAGGGATCTGATTATACAGTATCTGCTTCCTTGTCTGATAAAACCTGAGAATTAAGTTTGTTTTCAAGCTTTTATACATTTGTGATTCACGTCGATTCTGATGCCAGCAGGTTTTAATGTGGAAGGCCTAATTCTTATCACAAGTGAGTAGAGAGATGCCAGAAAGGCAGGAGGGAAAGCATCCACCGAGGATCGTAGCGATTCACAGAGTTCTCCTTCCCACAGGAATAAAGCTCATTCACATGGTGACTGGATTGCATGTGGTCTCGCAGTGTCTTTTTACCACTGTTTGCATAAACCCTTGTCTCTAAGCATTGCCCATCCCTGAAGGAAGAGTTCCAACATTAGTGATGTGCAATTGCATCTTTTGAGTAAGACAATTTTACTTGTGATAGAACAGTGTTAAAGACTTATGTGGTGAAGCTCTCAAATTTGTGCAGGAAAATTGCTGTCTTCTGACCTTGCTTTCATGATAGCAGCATATGTTTAAAGAAACTTTCTGTAGTAAGAGGGAAAATGTTTTGTGACAGATACCCCAGTGACTTTCATCTGATTTCATCAGGGTTCATTTCACTTCTTTTTAGCAGCTTAATGGAGCTGCTTAAGTGAGAAGCTGTGCTTCTGGCAGGAATCTGTCTCTAGAGCAAGGCCTACCTAAAGGAGAGTCAGCCCAGCAACCCAGAGCCATCCTCTGCCAGGCTCGCCTTCTTTCATTAGCTACGCACAAAGGCGAGGGCAAGTAGGCTGACTAATTACTTTTGAAACTAGATGTGATGAATCTGGGCATATGACTCGATTTCTGATGGGCAGAAGAAATTGTGATGCTCTGGTAGGTGATAATCCATAACAAAATTGCTTTATTTGCTATTGGAAGGTTCTTTAGAGTTGGTGAGTTGGCTGTTGAACACTGAGCTCAACTGGTTTTCAGCTTTGTGCTTCGATAAGGAGTGAGCATGTACTTCTGGTGATTATAGTTCATCAGTCAAGTCTGTTGGTGTTAAGATACAAGGCAACCATGACAGGTTTGAAGAAAAGACTACTTCTCAATGCAAGTTTAATTTCTTGCCCTCCCTTGAGAAATCCCAGGTTTGTTTTGAACCTGTTCTACTCCCAGGTGGTGAGATGCTCTTTCAGAACTGAATTATGCCCTGTGTGGGCAACTAAGGCATAGGTGCTAATAACAGAGTGTGCACAGGGCCCTGGTTACTCTCCAATCACAGGCAAATGTCCTGAGGAAAGTTCTAACATGACTGGGGTGATCAAGGTAGTAATTTGCCAAGATGATGTTGAAACACCATCGTTAGTGGTATTGTATGATGTGCAGGCTCTTGCTTTTTTGTAGTATTGCAGGAGGATTCAACTTGTAGTTCTTGAGTACAAGGAATCATTAATGTGTGATTGCCTACCTTGCCTAAATAGCAATGCCATTGTCCTCTTTTCAAGCTTAATTTTCATATGCATCATTTAGTAAATAAATACAGAAATATGGGTATAAAAAAAATGATATTTTTTTTTTGGTGTGCTTTTTAAAGGTGAACAAAACCTATGAATTACTTTTTCTTAGGAGAATTACTGACGTTTGGATTGCTATCTTGATACTCTAAACCTGCAATAAGTGGCAATGTCAAGGGTTCCCACCCCGCCTCCTCCTGGGGAGATGTCCAGTGGACCTGTGGCTGAAAGCTGGTGTTACACACAGGTAATCTACATACATTCCAATGTCTTCCTTTTCTAGTCATAATTACCATTTAAAAATAATGACTTGTGCTGACAATCTAACTAGTTCTGATGGTGTTTGGTATATAAGTTAAATTTTATTAACGTTTTCTACGTCTTTTGTTCAGGTTAAAGTAGTAAAATTTTCCTACATGTGGACCATTAATAACTTCAGTTTTTGCCGAGAAGAAATGGGTGAAGTCTTAAAGAGTTCTACTTTTTCATCAGGGCCAAATGACAAAATGAAGTGGTAAGGTCTCTATTCTAGCAACTGCTTTGAGTTTGGTTGCTGGTTTCTTTTTTGTTTTATTTTTCTTTTTTATTTTTTTCCCCACTTGCAAGAGTTGCAAAGTTAAATTGTAAATAAACATTAAAACTTAGACATCTCTTGAAATTTTACTGTAGGTACATATTTGTTCTAATTTTAAAGTTTCAACAGTCATAATGGAAATGTCTGTTTTGGTAGCATGTATCATTGTATGATATAAAAATATTTCTGAATTTATTCTGGCTACATTTGAAAAATTATGAATTTCTGCATGTGTTTCAGGTGCCTGAGAGTGAATCCAAAGGGATTAGATGATGAAAGCAAAGACTACCTGTCGTTATATTTGCTTTTAGTCAGTTGTCCAAAAAGTGAAGTCAGAGCAAAATTCAAATTTTCCCTGCTGAATGCTAAAAGAGAAGAAACAAAAGCAATGGGTGAGGAATTCTTAATGTATTGCATGTGGATTTGTAAGAACATCCCAAAGAATCAGCGGTGTCATTTCTTTTTCCTATTGCAATCAGAATTTAATACTGAGAAAAACTTTTAAAATACCCTTTTTTAACATCATTTTAGAAACTTAATTAAAAACCTTACTTGTGTCTCACACATTTCTGATCACTGAGCTATGTTAATTCTATCCTGAGCAGTATAAATTACAGCACGTTACTGACTGCCATCACTGCACATTCTTGTCACTTAAGTTTCCTAGCACATTATTCTTGCTTCCTGTTAGTAGGGATGTGTTTGCTTGTTTCTAGGTAGAGTGGAAGAAGTGCTTGATTTCCATAATTAATTAGGATCAAGATGCATGGTTGTTCTTTCAGACACTCCTTTACAATGTTTAGGTCTATTTCCTCTGACTTACCCTGTACTCAGTTTAAAAACACTGGGCTGTGTACCGAAGGAATTAGAAGACTCTGAAATAATCAGTGTTTTGATTTAATTGCCTTCTTGATATGAAAAATGCATGGCTCTTCATTGCAAACTTATAAGCGTGACCTTCATTTTGGGAAAGCTGGAATTCTCATCAAAAGGTGTAATTCAATGATGGTCTGCACTGAGTTTGTGCTGTTGATAGTCCTGGATATGAAGATTCTGTCTACTTTTCTTCCCTTCTCCTGTTCCAGGAGGTGAGAGATCTTGCAGGGTCTGTTCTGTTGCAAGTTCTGACTTTCTTGGGAAAATGTGTAGTTCTCCAGCACAAACTCAAAACTCATGCTGCTTTCTCCTTATGTAACTAAGGCCACTTGTAATCTTGATGTCCCCAAAACTCGCTTCAGATCTAAAAATTTAATAGTTGGGCTTTTTTAGAAGGAAAGTAATTGTATATATTTAACTTTATCATCTTCCATGGATGGAGTTAGTTGTTTCAATCCCTGCAAACCTCCTGGTTATGGAGCTTATATGAACTAAGCTACACTTCTTTACGTTTGGTGGACCATGGCTTTTTGCTTTAGACAGTCTCCAGCCCAGTAGTGGATTGGTGTATGTAATTAAATGAAATTGCAGCATGTGATAGACCCTCAAAAAATATTTTGAGAGAATCATAGAATCATAGCATTGTTGAGTGTAGAAGAGACCTCTGGAGGTTGTCTAGACCAAACCTTCTCCTGAAAGCCAGGTCAACTAAGAGCAGTTTGCTTGGGATCTGCCATGTGTTGAGTGTGTCCAAGAATGGAGACTCCCCAGCTTATCTGGGCAACTAGTTACTGTGTTTAACTAGATGTGTCTGGTTCTTCTTTGCCTTAGGGGTTCATTGCAGGCTCTTGTTAGTGTGTTGTTTGTCAGGTCTCCAATTGCCAGTCACCTATTTCTTCCTGACCCGTAGGTTTGTGGCAGACACTGAGCCCAACATTGCTCACATTGGCCTGCCCTCTAATCCTGACCCATAAACTCTCAGCCAGCTCCTCATCCCTTGCAAGACAGAACTCCCTGGGTTCCTGTGGTCCTCATGTTAAGGGCAGCCCATTTGCCTCACCTTGGCCTGACCTCCTTAGGGAGGCCGTACCCATCTACTCCAGTCGTGTGAGCTGTCCCACCAAGTTTTCATGAGACCAAGGAGATCATAGCCCACACCCCTAGCTCCTCCTCTTTCTTTCCCATGTTCGGGTACCTGAGTTTACAGGCACTTCAGAGAGAGTTGTAGTGATTTCCCAGAAAATGTGAGAGTTTTCTTCATAATGCTGTCCTAAACGAGGGACATGCAACGTGCAATGGAAGGATTTTTGAGTGTCTAAAGATTGTGCCAAGCCCTACTTCTAATGCCAATAATCACAGGGTGCTAAAACCCCAAAATCCTATGCATATGTGAGTTGTCATTTTCTGCAATAGCTGTCCTGTAGTTGATAGTACAGGAATTATAAACATCTTTTAATTTTGGAAAATTACCAACAGAAATCTTCTTGGACTTTCCAGCCATTTGCCATCTGCTTCTGGAGATGCTCTGTTTTTATTTATACAGTATAATGATGCCTGACTGTAGATGTCTTTTGTAAATTGATAATTCATGCATAGACTGCTCCTTCAAGTGATGAAGCTGTGTATAAAGTAGGTAATGAACTAACATTTTAGTTTTATTAGAAAAAAAAATTACATTTACACATTTAGGCTGCTTTATTTTTGTAGTTTAGTGTACTTAAATTGCTGCTGATCATTTAATTCCAGAGAGTTAACTGTGTTTCTTGCTGATGGCAGAAGGTACCAAGTCAACTGTGGTGCAGAGAAGTCACTGTCCTGATGTCTTTATTTTGGACATAATAGAAGAATGCTATCTATATAGCATAGAAGGCCAAGGGCATCCTGGCTTGCATAAAAAAATAGTGTGACCAGCAGAAGTAGGGAGGTGATTGTCCCCCTGTACTCAGCACTGGTGAGGCCACACCTTGAGTATTGTGTCCAGTTCTGGGCACCTCAGCACAAGAGAGATATCGAGGTGCTGGAGCGAGTACAGAGGAGGGCAACAAAGCTGGTGAGAGGCCTGGAGAACAAGGCTTATGAGNGCAAATACAGATAATATGTTTTTATGACCAAATAAAAGCTTTCAAGTAACAAACTATTTATTTCTGTTTTGCTTTAATGCTTTTACCGTATTTCAAAATAATTTCAACCTGTGAAACAAGATTTTTCATTTCAGGAAGAAGTCAAAGCAGATTGTTATGACAACTGCAGAAGTGTTGTCGGAATGCATTTGTGATGACAAATTCATTGTAATGGTACTTCCCTCTGAAGAGTTTCTGTTTTGACACATTGGCATTCTTAAACATTTAACTGAAAAGCTCCTCTCTTGCCTCAGATAACATCTAAGGAGATGATGTGGTTTGAATTGCAAATTGTGCTCCTACTAAGTTTTATCGAGGGTTGTATAAAATAACACTATTACAACATTAAAATGAGTTTTAATCCGTTGTGGGTTTCCTAAAAATGTGACACACATCCAGATGTGTCGATTCATTTTGGGATTAAGACTTAGCCTTAATATGGCATTTTTAGGTGTTGTTATTTAACTTTAATGTGCTTTATTTGCACATGCTGTTTTTTTATCAGAGAGCCAAAGAGCATATCGATTTGTGCAAGGCAAGGACTGGGGTTTTAAGAAATTTATCCGAAGAGATTTTTTACTAGATGAAGCTAATGGCCTTCTCCCAGATGACAAGCTTACCTTATTTTGTGAGGTGAGTATAGTTTTAAGTGGTTAAGTTTTAACTAAAATGTTTTCTGTTCTAATAAATAGAGGTTTATGTTGATTTAAAGTAGTACACTGTAAAAGTTGTCTTGTGTAAACTCTATTTACAGCGTCGTGTTTTGTTTACTGATACACATACCTTGGAGTAAGTCTGAATTGATCACTTGTAAACTGTTGGTCTCCTCCGTGGATCTGCCAGGGTTAGATTAGAATTGAGTATTGACTTATGAAAAGGTTGCTGTTTGTAGAATTAGTATTTTATGGAGCTCTCTTTTATTTAAAAAAATTGTCTTTGGAATTATAGGCTTCTTTTTCACTGGATAAGCAAGAGGAAACATCTGCATGCTGGTTTGCTTTATACACAAAGTCAACTAATAGTCAGAATCTGTATTCCAGGAGTATCATAATTGATGGCTTTAACCTATGAGCAGGGCTTTCAAGTATATTAAACACTTGATTTTTGTAGTAATTGCTACCTGCACTTGTTCAGAAAATAAAGTGTATCTTGTAGAAGGACTGCTTAATACTGAGAACTAATGTTGAGAGCTGGGGCATGAATTTAACTTCCCAGTGTATTATAGGTCACTTCTATAATACCGGTTATGTTGGTAACCTAAATTGTCATGTTTAAACTCAGTAAAATTCTTACTCAGTGTTAAAAATGGAGACTAGAGAAAGTTGTAAGTACAGTGTATGTTAAATACACATTGGCCAGTTATCTTTGCTGCCATAAAACGATTACTGGCTTAGGAGGATGATAGATGCTCTAACTGCTAATAAGTTTGCTTTGATCTGTGTATTTACAGAAAATGTGTAAAATTGTCTTGGCAAGATTGCAATTTAATTATATGTCATTATGCTCTGTAGGAAGAATAATTGAAATGCGGCCCCTGAGACAAGATATTGCAAATATAGTGCATCTTATTTTCACTTAGACAAGTTAAATTAGCTGCATGATAAATTTGTTATGAATACAATTATTTGGGTGATAAAAGCAGATGTAACAAGTGTTTTATGGTTCTCTGAAGATACTTTTGAGTATTTTCTCACTTCCTGGTAATTAATACTTTGATGTAAACGAACAAATCCTAAAAAGTGTTTGGTTTTGGAAATGGGTCACTGTTTAATTTTAGAGATGAAGTTTGATTAAAAAAAGCCCTGAATTTTCCAGAGAGAAGCATTGTTATTTAAATTTTGATGCTAATCTTTAGATATGCCTCTTTCCCTACAAAACTTCTCTATATTTTAATGTTGACTGGCTTTTGTGAGGTGTTTGACTTACCCTGGTTATAAATGCTGCAGGAAGTCCAGCACTCAGTTGTACACAGCGAGTGCGTTAAAATAACCTGGTTTGTTTCAGGCTAAAGTGAAATAAAAAATGGAAATCCAAATAGTTTTAAAAATCTGTTTATTCTAATGTGTTCTTCTAGCTCTTTGGCTGTCATTAGAAGTACCAGTTACTGTTTGAAGGACCTGTTTCCATGGAAAAGTCTGAAGTAAATTCTAGTTCCTGTGTTTGCCTTCTTGTATCCTAGTTGAAAGTCCGACTTAGCACCTCTTAAAACTATATTGCACTTGACTGAATAAAACTTGGCAGATCTAGCAGGTGTTTAGTAAAGGTCACTCAGTACCAACTGCACTGGTTGGCGCTTCTTTACTCCCTGTTGGGCTGCAGAAGGATTATTTGGTCTTCTGGGCAGCAAAGATACTGCTTCTGTGCTGCTGAATATTCTTAAAATCGGTTGGATATTTACCCCTGGATTGGAAACTCCGAAGGGTTAGTAGGTTAAATACTTAACAAAGTCCAGCACTGACACG
>VZTM01029796.1:0-34905 GCA_013400555.1 Jacana jacana
AGCAAAGCATTGTTTGACCTTTAAGCATAATCTGTCACACGAATCGGGAGAGCCCTTCAGTGTATAATATTGCCATTTTTCCTTTTGACAGTACCCAAGCAGCGTGTGAACTTCCCTGACCGTCTTAATCCTCCCCTGAAATAATAAACTGTCTCTAACACCCCAGCCTGGTGCCTTAGAATAGAATACATAGACAAATAGGTAAGCTCAGAGTCTTGACACAGTCTCAGGAAATGTAATTTTGATCCAGGCTATTTCTTCATTGAGTTGTTGTTTTTCATTCATTTGTTTTTCTTATGATGGATATGTGGCACATGAATGAAACGGGAATATATATTGCCAAAAAAATCCATCTTGCATTCACATTAAATAGTTTGACAGTAGATACAGGACATGAGAAAAATCTCTTCCCAAACAGAAGTAAATACACACACTCCCCCTATTGGTTTTGCAAGGCCTTTTTTATTATGTTTATCATGAAAGAAAATTTTCTGATGTTTTTATATATGGATAATTTGTTTCTAGAGCTTCAGGCATTGAAGGGCAGAGACATCTTGAACTGAAAAGCGCTTCTAAATCCAAGAAGCAAGGCCACTGTACTGCTGCCTCATTTGTATCCATGCTGCGTAAAGCAATTGGAAAGTGTGAACTGTGTTTTATTGAAATAAGAGCAGTGTGGAACAGCAGTTTTAGAACTCAATCTCAAATTCATCAGTAGTAGCAGTTAACTTCCAGTAAGAACCACCAAGTGAAGCCTGCACTGCAGATCTTCCTTGTGCTGCTAACAGGTTCACTGAACATGGCGTTCTGCTTCCTATGAGAAGGTAGGTAAGGAAAGGTGGTATTTTTGACCAGATAATCCCAATTAAGAATTTATGCTTAATTTAGACATAACTGGGTGAAATATGACAATAGAAATAATGGGTAGATTTGTAACTAAAGACAGACAGAAGTGGAATTATTCAGGGGAATGCTGTTCCAAGTGAGTAGAAGGAAAACCTAAAAATCTTATCTGTAGTATTTGAAAAATTATGTACAAAGAGAAGTGCCAAGTTAGCTTTTCTTAAATAAATTCTTAAGGAGATTTTATTTCTGATCTTCAGTCAAAAACACATGAATTAAAGATCATTGAAGTTTAGAAGCGTCAAATAAAATTACTTTAGCCAAAAACTTCAGGGCTGAATATTACCAATATTCCAAGGAGTTATGTACACTTGAAGTGCTTGCAATTTTTACATATCTATTCCTCTACATAAAGTTATTCATCTAAATTTAAACAGGTTGTGATTGTCCTGTGTGGCTTCTTAAGGAAGCAAGAAGAAAGCATCCTTCCTATGCTATTTTGGTACTGGATTTAACTATGCTTCTTGTATTAAGTGCAATAATCCACCTTTTAAGAGCTGCACTGGTACATGAATGAACAGGTATGGACATAGTTCAGGCTTCCACTATAATGGTTTGCTAACGAGAGAGTAAAAACTTAGCCAAACTAGTTATTCTGGCAAAATCAGCAGAGATGTACACTAGACCAGAAGTGCATATTCCTGTAGGTAGTTTATATGGCATAACAGCACAATTCATTCTTTTCCCACTTGTCAAAGAAACACATAAAATATGAAGACTATTTAGTTTGTTTACTCTAAAATAATGCAAACCTCGCCTGTTCTGTTCTTGACAGAAGTANCCCGACATCTGTGGCACTTAGCAAGACAAAGTCCATTTGTATTGGAGGTAGTTGGAGGCATGTGACTAGATCTCTTAATTATCTTAAATTTAACTTTAATATTTTCTGGTTTCATAATTTTCCTCTGATTTGACTAAAAAAATGCTCCTTCTGTTCCCCATGTAATTTTTTCTAAACAGTGGATAGTCTGCCCTGTACACTGAGTGCAGGAGGTGGTAGTATATTTTCACGATGGCCAGTTCAGATTTCATATCCATAAACAGTTCTTTAAATTACTAAATAAAAGCTAATTTCATAACTTAGAAACGAAGGCTATGAACACCCACACTCAAATCAGGCATTTGGTAGGGATTGCTTTTCTTTAGCTCTCTTAGCAGCAATGTTGTTGCAAAGAATACACACCAAAAAGGGAAAAAGAAAAAATAGAAAAAGGAGGTATAAGCAAACTAGACACTGTTACTATGGTTATCAGCGTTTTAATGGAACCATTTGAAGGATATTTATCCTTGATGTTTTGAAAGTGAAGTTCAGTCAATTGTGCAAAGAGAATACAAATGTACGCATTCATCCTAACTTTAAAAAAAGTATTAGAGCAGAAGAGTATTCTTTTAAGCTATGCATAGCCATGAATTCAAATCCAATTTTTTCAAGAATTTATTTACCCATCCGTGCTACTTTTAAAAATAAACATGAAATTAATCATAAAAAGAAGAAAAAAAATTTACTGCCTGAGTTTGTGTTGCTGATACCAACAAAGAAAGAAAGAAAAAACAACCGGAACTGGAGAGAAGACAATTTCTCCAGCTCTACATTTCATTTAATACTTCTGTAATAGGATATAAGTTTTACAAAATGGCTTGGTTTTTACTGGTGATAAATCATCTTGGAAGTTCACAGCCACTGAAGCCATCCAAACTGCTATTAAGCTTCCTTCAATGCATCTGCAACCAAGAGCATCTGTATTTTATAAATGTTGTTTACAGGCTCTTCTCTGAGAGCTCCTTGTTGAAAAACAATAAATGCTGATGCAGGCAGATGTTGCAGATGTCAACTGCTTCATATATCAGAAGTCAGACTCAATTCCTGCAGACCTGGACAAGTGCTGTAGAAATTATTGCCATTACTACAGCAATGTAGAAGTAATTGTAGTAATTTAATACATCACAGCACTGAAGTTTAATGTGTGAGAAGGAGAAAAACGTGCACAATAGGAAGTGCTCTTTGTCTCGGCAAACAGGGTACGTCCAAGAGAATATTTGCCATGGGTTAGTGGTGTGGGCGAGGGCAGAGTCTACAGTGCTCATACAGGTTGTGGCCTTTGGAATGTTCTCATTGGAAGTACTGGGCCAGAAAGACCCAGGTTGGGAGAGAAGTGGGGTGACGGAAAATTTACAGTAGAGGAGTATCAGTTGGCCAGAAAAAAAAAAGTATCGGTGTGTGACAAAAAAATTGAAAAAAATTAACATAGTCACCTCTGTTCAACTGCCAGAAAGCCAAGGTTACGTATAGTTAGTGAAATTGTCAGATTCAGATACTTGTCCACTTTCTGCCAAGCGCTGTTTAGAATCATAGAATCATAGAATCATTTAGGTTGGAAGAGACCCCTGGGATCATCAAGTCCAACCATCAGCCCTACTCTACAAGTTCTCCCCTACACCAGATCCCTCAACACCACATCTAATCTGCTCTTAAACACAGTCAGGGAGGGTGACTCCACCACCTCCCTGGGCAGCCCATTCCACTGACTGACCACTCTCTCTGGGAAAAACTTTTTCCTAATGTCCAGCCTAACCCTACCCTGCTGCAGCTTGCAGCCATTCCCTCTTGTTCTGTCGCTCATTGCCTGTGAGAAGAGACCAGCACCAACCTCTCTACAGTGCCCTTTCAAGCAGTTGTAGAGAGTGATGAGGTCTCCCCTCAGTCTCCTCTTCCTCAGACTAAACAACCCCAACTCCCTCAATCGATCCTCATAAGCCTTTTTCGAAGAATGGAGGAAGCCTGGCTGCTCTGCAAGATGAGCTAAATAAATTGAGAACGAAAGGGAAGCCGATCAGATGATAAATAGGATTATTTTATTTATTTATTTATTTAACTACTGGGAAGCAAACTCTGTACCTCTGCTTTGTAAACACTGTGTTAAGATTCTGGAAGATCTGAGGCCTTTAAATGTAAGGACTGACATAAATGGCAGTGATAACTGATTCTCTTTAGAGACAAAAATTGAAAAATACTTTCTGTGTCTCATGGACTAAGATAGAAAATCAAGATGTGAGAATTTCTGGCTGAAAATAATCGGAAGACAATTGTTTCCATTTTCAACTTTTTAAAAAAGACCATAATTTTACCGCACATTAAAAGAAATGGAATTACTAATTTGCTTCAATTTTTAAAAAAAGTTAACTTAATCATTTTGACAGCAGCAAATTTTTACTTGAGTGCTTTTTGAGTCAAATAATGTAAGAAGTTTGTTTTCCAGTCAAAATTTCTCAGGTGGGAGGAAGTGTAGGTAAGAAACTTGCACACCACTGACTCCAGATGAAACATGAGTTAAAAACAACATTACACAAAAAAAACGTATTAATCTTTTGTCTCAAAATCTGTAGCAGATGTTTAACCTTTGGATGCTTAAGACATTTGGCCTTAGTTTTATTTTATCCTATGTTTGTGCAGTGATTTAGCAGCATACTTTAGGGGATTCATGAGTTAATAATATATAATTAATGAAATCTAAAAAAAAATAATAAAAAAAAAAGGCTGAGCTGCTTGGTCAGTGGAAAATAAAGTCGTTTTTGATGTGTTCATCATCATTTAGCATTGTCTACTGAAATGTAGAAGTATACTGGTAAGACTATGTAGATTGGACTCAGAGGATCCTGCTCCCGATGAATAAGGCTCTCAAACCCTTAGTAATATTGCACAGCCCCACTGTGAAGAGTATGTTCCACAATGTAGTTTTCTTCAAACGTGGAAACCAAATTCCAGGGCATTTTGGAGCTGGCTCAGTGGCAGATTGAGGACTGTCTCTTCAAGCATCTGTATGTTTGGCCTTATTTTCTGCTTTGTATTTCCAGCTCTTTCTTTCAAAATAACTATTTATTTGTTGTCTTCTGTCCAGGGGAGACGTAGGGAAGGCCAAATCCAAAACTCCTCTATCTCTACTGTATAAAACTGTTCAGAAATTTAAATTCAGTTAATTTTTTTCTCCACTGTCATGTTGGAGGACACTTCCAGACCTCATTTCTGTTAGAAAATGCCTTCTGGCTTTGTGTCACGCGGTTACTCCTGGTGAGTTTATTTGCCTTTTGTTCTGGTGGAAAGATTGCCCTTGAGCTTCAATAGACTTTTTTTTCTTGCTTAGTCTCTGTCTCTGCCATTTCAGTGGGTGATCGCAGCTTCTCTGTGTGAACCCAAAGCAGCAAACTGCTTGTCATGAACAGATGACTTTCTACATAGCAGTCACAATGAAGGACAATGTCGTTCCTTCAGTACCAAGCCCTTAAACTCATATGGCTTTCCTTCTTACCATCATTTTACAGTGATTAGGGAATAGGTCTGTGAGAACAACTAATTAAAGGGCTTGTGCCTGAATTTGTTTTTTTCTTAGCGAAAATCCCTTGTCAGCATCGACAAAAACTATGATTAGTCTATGAAGATGGCTTGGCTTTGTTTTTGTGACATGTAGACCCTTCATAAAGTAGGGAACATCAAAGTTCTAGCAGTGATTGCTGTAAACTGTCTTTTTGTGCTGAAACTCATCCTCGGGCTCACAAAATTGCACTGTGCCCGCATAAAGGACAGGAGTTGGGAAAGAAAAGGGATTCCAGAATTAAGTCCTGCAGAAAATCCTGACAAGATCTGCCCACAGTTAATTGAGATGTTTTTTTCCTGTTTTTGTCATGCCTCAGCACTGTGGTGGGTGGAAATTGTTTAACTGGTGTGTTGCTCTAAAAGAAATCTAATTTTTCTGGGAGCCTCTTTTCCCAATCAGCTTAGCTCCCTCTCTGCTGACCATACAGGAGTTCCAGCTTCATTGAGGTGCCTGAATCTAGCTAGTGCTCATACAGCTCCAAGTAGCCATATAAACACTTGGTTCTGCATATTTAGGGCTCTGAACAACTTTTACTGCTTGAGAGTTGCAGTGAATTTGGAATGTACCGGAAGTCTTTTAAGTTTTTAGATGTTTGACTGATTTGACCCTGAAAGGAAAAAAAACCCAAACCAGCAAAAAAGTCTATATATCTTTCAGAAAAGCTTGTTGGATGGTTAAAGGTGTGTCATTAGCTTATTAATTATTGTATTCAGTAATAGGCTCTGCTGTGGTGAGGGACATGAAGCCGTGTGGTCTTTGTCTGGTTTGCTAAATGCTTCATTATTCTTCCCAGCTGGAGTTTCACTGTGCATGTGTTTGTTTTCTGTGCTGCATTATAAAAGAAGATGCTGTGGTGGGGTTATGGCCACAAGCAGGCAGCATGCTTGCTTTAAGAGTGAGTCATTTTTGTCCAGAGACAAAACGTGTGGACAACAGGTTCAGACTGAATATATAATCTCCATTAACTTTTAGCTGCGATGGATTATCTTTGTGGTGAGTTGTAACAGCAGCAGGTGCATACATCAGTCTGGCACATACCAGCTACAAAAGGAGTGTTTCATTCATCTGTGCCTCACCTGTGGCACATAATTCATCCAGTGCATTGCACAAGATTGTACATATCCATTATTTTAGCATCTCTGCGCAAGGACTGTCTGTGCTCAAAAGGGTGGAGGTTTAGGCACGAGACTGGTTTTTCAAAGGCATTTGAGAAGCAATGTAGATATTTAAGTGAGATTTTTCAAGGACGCCTGAAGAGGCTACATGAATAACTTCCTTTGATTTTCTAAAAAACAAAATTTGATCTTTATTAGTGTTTTTATAGCTCAGTGTCACCTGCCTTTGTCTGAGGATGCTTGAATGCTTTATGAAGCATGTTGCATGGTAATTAATGTGGTAAATTCCACCCTGTCTGTGAAAATAAATGCTGATGGCCTTGGTCTTCAACTACTGCAGAAGTTTTTGTGAGTCACAGCTAAATAACGTTACTCGGTTTGTACTTTTCCTTTTTACCTGTCATAAAAGTTTCGAGCTTCTCTTAAGGGCAATGTAAGTGTCACCTCCCTTCATTGCTGAAGCTAAATAATTTATGCAATATCCTCTAGTAAATCTGCAAAGAGCAGGGGCTAGAACTCCCCAGCTCCCCCTCATAGTAGTGCCTCCTTAGCACCATCTTTCCTTTTTTTTGGATGGAGTCCTAGATGGTTTTGGGCTTGTTTATTTTTTCAGAGGTTAAGGTCAGAGCCCAGGTGTCCCTTTTGGACTTGGTCTAATGCAAGGTTCTGTCTGCTCAGGTGGAGCTGGCAGTTGTCCTGGTTGATGACAATCAGTTGTGGCAGGGTACATGTTTGTGGATAAAAAGGGCTTTTTCTACAGCTCCAGGGCTAAGTCCCTGGGAAAAAACAAAATTCCATGGAAGCTGTCAGTGGCATGTGTTCCAAAGCAGATGGACTGCTGAGTCCTCTTCCAGTTGGAGCTTCTATGGACTTTATCCCTTGACCATGATGTTGTAATAATTAAGCCCCAAAGCTGTAAATATGTGCAAGCCTATTACCAGTGATGTATACATTCAATAGATGTTCCCAGGGGCATCCAGAAGTACAGAAGTCTTACCTACCATGTAGAATAATGTGGCGGATTTACAGCAGACTGCTGTCTCTGAGGACTGACCGTAAATCACTCCAAATGGCTGACCTGTCAGTCACAGATGCATCAGATAAGAGATCAGAGAAACAACTTCATATTTTGCACTTACTGAAGGCTGGTAACCCAACTGATGGTCATGAGGGAAATGGCAAAAGAGGAGAATATCCCTTCAGATAGCACCAGTGTGCCTGCACAGCATCCACATTGATCTCCGTTATCTCTAAGGCTTTTAGTGCTCTGCTGGAGTACTGGACTGGGCTACTCTTACACTCCAGGTTTAATACCAAGTGGGAGAAGACCCCACTCATCCATTTCACTTAAACTGTGCGGTATATATGTACTTCCCTCAAAAAATCATCAAAGGAGAATGAAATTAAAAATACTGTTTACAGTATTTGTTTTTTGTCCCTTTGTGAAGAGCTGTGAATTGAAGGTTGGTTGTCAGTGTTGCTGATGTGAAAGAGTCCTTTGTAACAAAAAGTGTGTACTATTATAATAGTCATGATTTCAATATCAGGCTTTATGGCATCAGAAAATCATAGTAGCTAATGCTTTGCCTTCTATTTAGAAAAAAGCATTTTTCATGAAATACAAATTGCACCTAGACTATTCTGCATGAAAATTAGTCTCTCTGGAACGTGCACAAAGGATGAAATTCACTCTCGGATCTGTAGTTCCCTGATGGCTCATTGTACATGGGCATTAATGCTATTAAAGGGGACAGACCCTGTATGGTAGAAATCCTCTCCTACTGAGGTTTTGGTCCTGGTCACAGGTACTGCACCATTTTATTAACTTTTTTCAGACTCCAGCATGTACGTGGCTAAACAAATTGTAATTTCTCAGAAGCCAGAAGTTCTGTGGTGATTGTTACAAACAGGCCAAAAAGATGTGCTTTAAGACTTTCAATAGACTCCTTAAATGAAAAGAAGTTCAGAAATCCCAGGAGATGGAGAGTTTAAAAAAAAAAATTAGAGAGAAATTTAAAGGTTTCATAACATATATATATATGTGTGTAAAACTTCTGAATTTGCATCCACACAGCCTCTATTCTGTTTCAGCGCTTTTATGAAACCACACAAAATTTCTTATTAAAATGAAATCAAAGCTTGATTATTTTTATTCTAAATCATATCCACACTGAGTAAACTGACACAGCAAGTACTTGTGAATTTAAAACCTTGACAGAAAATATTATTAGCATATCATCTGGCTTCTCCCTGAAGAAGCAGACAGGAGGCAGAACAGAAAGAGGTGTGAGGGTCCCTGGGCAAATCCAGCCTTTGGTTTGGTACAGGTTGCTGTAAATACTACATTAGAAGTATTAGGGAGACCAAACTAGGCTCGAATGCTGCAAGTCCTAGGCTTGAAATAAAGGCATAAGAAGTGACACAATTTGGCACATGAATAATTTTCCCTGCAGAGTCCAAGAAGGGGGATGGTAATGCCTTCAGGCATTCTCACAGTGCATTCATTTATCCTTATTACTGTAAGGAAGCACAAAGGTGAAAGAGAGCAGATATACGGAGCAGGATGCATAGATGAGGAGCCCTGCTGCGGCAGAGGATTTAAAATGCCACTCCGATTTATTGGCTGTGCTGCCTGCACTGCAGCATCTCTTTCTATCAGCCTTGCTGGGATCAAACTTCAACAAATACCTGCATAGAGAGCTGGAGCTTTAAATTTCTACCTCTTAGGAAGGCAGAGAGTGCAGAAAGCCTATGATCCTTTTTATTACAGGAGGAACTCGGAGGGAACATCCCTCAATGCAAGGGATTCTCTGTTGGAGGGAGACTGCATTGAAAAATATTTACTGTGTCAAATATTAAATGTCTCATGCTCTGCTCCAGCTGAGGGCATTTGACACAACCTGATGTCCGTGAAGGCAGCTTTAAGGCACCTTTGCATCTCTCTGTTTCTGGGCCAGGCTTCCCTGGAATGAATTCCAGCCTTAAAGGCTGCCCCCTCCTCGGACAGGCTGTCAGCATCTTTGAGGGACTGTTAAAGTATCAGGGGAACATAGTCTGGCCACACCCCTGGCATGCTGATTTCTTCTCAAGTTTATATGTCCAGTTAAGCACAGAAGTTTCTACAGGTCTAACTCAAACCAGGGTCTTGTAACAGAAGGTTTTCTCGTAACCAGAAAAGGTAGGTAAATTGTGCAAGGTTTCTTCTTCATGGGGGAGAATCTCTCCTGATAGTTTCTAAGACAAATTTCCTTTAAGGTAAATGTGAACTAAGTGGGGAAAGAAGCCTACAAAACTTGAAGGGAGAACTTAGTACTCATTCTTACTAATTTTCTGCACTAACCTGGCCATTTTTAATAAAAGCTTCTGAAACTGTAATTCATCATAAGCTGGCTCATGGTGCTAGTCTTGGTACACTGAGCCTGGTTTTTCTATGAGTATGATTAATAGCTTCTACCTATTTATGGTTTAACATGAGGTCTATCAAATGCCCTAGCTTTTTCCTCTATTGTCTTGGTGATATTTTACATTATGTACATCTGACATCTCATAATCCTTACGTATAAAATCTCTGATACCAATATGTCGTTGGTTTCTTGTTCAAATAAAATCACTTAGACTAGGTTGAATATGAAGCAAAGTAGGAACAGCAAAACAGGCAGACTCTTTAGTCTCCATTGTCCAAAAATTTATTGTCACCGACAAAAGTAATGGTCACTTTAGAATAATAATTATATTTGTGAATACAAATGAGAAGGAGATAAAGGAGCATAGTTGTTTGTACGTTAATGTTTGTATATCTCATTTGAATAACGTCAGTGCAGCTTTGTGATTAGATTTCTGCTCTAGCTTGTTTTAAAACAAGGAAACGAAAAAACTGCTTGTATAGTATGTTTTTTTTATTCTTATTTATGAAAGATGCTCTTGACAGATACTACAATAACTTCAGTGATCTCTGTCTCTCTTGATCATCACCATAATGTACACGTGTAAGGATGAGATATTCTTAAGGCTCAATCATTCCTCTCTTTTTTTCTTGGCACAATAAAGTCCACATCACCTCCTCCTCCCACCAACAGTCTGAACGTCTCAGTGACTGAATGAAGAGGAAAATGGGAGTTATTAGTCATGAAAAAAACAAACCACCTGTAGCCCTTGCTTGAAGAAGCAATTACAATAATCTATTTCTATTGTCATAATTTTGCTGGAAACATGAAAACAAATGTGGCTACTTGAAATTGAATAATGTGCTAAGTAATTTATCAAGACAGTTATTGTTATTACAAAGCCAGTGCATAGCAGGAAAAAAAAATATATCAAGTAGAGATGGAATGGGTGCTTTGCAGAGCATTTGTACAGTATGAAAGGGACAATTTTCACTGTTGTTGATCATCACAGATGTTTTCCCCCACATTCCATTTTGCTCCTAATTACCGCAGATACCTCAAGGTAGCCATGTTGCTTATGACATTGAATATAATTGTATATGTGTACACACCTGTGTTCAAATGCTTTTGTTACTTGTTTTACATCAGACTGCTTAGAATAACAATTTCTAGAAGTACTTTCTTTTTTCCAAAGAAGATTATGCTTCTGGATCTAAGAGAACGTAAGAGCAAAATTTGTTTAAAAACTCCATCAAAACCTAACAGCTATCCCAAGTTGCATCCCTTAGTATTTCTACTAGAGACGTGATGTTGTCAGCTGCTTTTTTAAATGGGTACGTACTTGAACACATTTGTCCTCAGGTAGCATTTGTGCTTCTGACAAGGCATGGTTTATTGTATTCCCTTCTGGCTCAAAAATAGTTTATGGTGACAAGGCGAGCAATTTTCAAAACTGAAGAGTTGCTGGATGCTTGTCCTTCAAGTCTGATGTGATGTTTCAGATGTTTTAGAGCCAAGACAAAAATGACTGTGTTGTCCTCATTGCCTCAGCAGAAGAGTTTCAGCTGTACAGGCATACCCAGCACTTCAAAACTATTTGCATATTTTTAGCTGGGGGACTGAGGATGTGGAGGAGCTGCCATTAGTGTAATAAACCATCGTGCTCCAAGCTCCCGTGTAGTTTAGCAAGTCAACAGTAACTTGTTTTATGAAAAATGAAGTGCGGTAAAAGAATGTTCAAGAGAAATGTTTTTCAAAAGATTCTGCTTCAGAGTCTTTGGGGAAGAAAAGATTAAAGGACCCGTCTCTTTCTGCTTTAGAGGGAAGGCGTGTGTTTAGGAATGCTAACAGAGCTCTGGGCCTGCGAGCGTACCTGACTGCTGCTTCGTGTCCTGTGCCTGCTGCTCAGTCAACAGAACTATTCTGCTTTTTCCAGAGGCTGTAGCAGAGGCAATAGTGCTTCTGAGACCTCCTGTTTGCTTGGCTGTTGCTGAGACTACCACAGCACAGCATGACGTCCCTGACATCGCAGCAAGATGACCCTGCAGGTCATTAAGCCACACACCATGTGAGTTGTGCTTCCAGTCCACACCATGGATAAGGAAGCCCACAAGTGCAGGGTGTCACCACCTGCAAAATTTTCCCTCTGTGTAACATGTCAGCTGGCCTAAAACTGCTCCTGCACATGTTGCACCATGTAAAGAGTCAGGTCATCTCTGAATCTGGCCTCTGGCATGGCCTTGGAGCCATCCCATGGACAGCACAGATGTTCCTACTGTGGCCCAAGTCAGGTTTTTTATAGGATCCCTTAAAGAAAAGAAAGTGACAGCTGTGGAGGAGTGGATTACTCTTTCTTGTAACCTGCACAAAATGCCTGAAAGGAAACATGCTGCAGCAGAACAACATGCGGTTGTTCTGTCCCATCCCCAGTTTTGCTTCTCATGTCTGCATCAAAACACTGGGAAATCCAGTGTCACGTTTGGTGAGAAGAAGCCAATGGCTCTAAGAGCCCAATGAGGTGACACTAAGAGCAATTCTCTCAATAGGCAAGTTTCTTGTGGGCGTTACCTCTACAGAGGCTTCTGTTAACAAACCCTGTCTTCTTACGGTTTCAGAGTAATCCCTGATATTTTTAACCCTGGTTGGCTTTTAATAAGGTCTATAAAGAATTTTTTAGGACTTTGAAACGTGCACTTAGAATGCTTCTGATCTTTTTGAGGTAATGGCACTAGCAAAAGCATTCTTAGATGTGAGAAGATTTCTTGTTTGGGAGTTAACTGTTTTTATGGCATGATAGCTGAGCAATACAGACATCGATGATGCCCATAATGAGATTCACTGGGCATCGTTTCTTCGGGACTGCATTATGTCGTGCACCATAGCTGAGGTGAGTTACGAGCACTGGAGAAAACAGCCACATGAAAAGATTTAGTTAAAAGAAATTCCAAATGCCCTCTAATACCTGGGCAAAGTATAAAAGTGCTGAAGTGCATTTACTCATTCCTGATTTAATAGGTTAATTCAATTTTGTTTGCTAACAAATGGGATTGGATAGTCAAAACACCAGCAGCGATATTGACAACTATTAACTTTGCAGTTCTGAAATAATTGCAAAGGGTCTAAGAATCATGGCTTGAGGATCTGTGTGTCTTTGATTATTCACTTTTACGTGACCAGTTATTACTAACAGCCAAACATTTACTTTTAAATTAGCTTTACAGGAAATTTTACAGGTCATTTGCTGTGGGAAGGTGTCATTACTATATTGACTGCACTCCATTATTTAATTCCATGATGGTAGTTGCTTACTTTTCTTTCCATTCCGTTTCTATAGAGTGCTCTGCCTTACATTATGTGCACTCTGACTCGTGTAAGCATAAAGTCAGAAAAATGAATATTAAATTTGTTTGGCATATTTATTCATACCCTTTAAGTGCCTTTCCATCAAATGCCTCACACCCAAGGAAGGTAATGAAGTTGTTTTAGATGGGCAATAGCATTCCATTCAAAGCACTTACATTTCAGATTCAAGTCTGTATTATTTTTAAGAAATTTAGCTGCGTAGTGATCACTTGAGCACATGAGTTTTCTGCCTCATTGAGGTCACTTTATGTTAACTCAAACTTTGGTAAAGATTCTTTACAATTTTTTAAAATCATCTATTATCACTTTTTCTCACTAGGAATCTTTTTTCCCCCAGTATTATCACTGATGTTGAACTTGAGCAGGCTCTTGCTTAAACACTTTGTAACTCACTCTGATTTTTGTTCTCGCAACCGAAGCCTCTTTCATTTCTCTTGTCAACTGCTTTTTGTGGAGCCTCTTGCTGCTTGGCTGCCAAAATCAACCACCTCGGCAGGTCTTTAATCAAACAGCTGGGACACCGTATGCATCTATTTACTTTTACATTGCCAGGCTTGTGTTAGGCTGCAAATGAAAAACTGGTCCTCCTTGTTTTTACTGATGCTTCTAAAGCTTTGTGTTTTCATTTAGCCATTAGCATAAATAAATTTAACAGATCCAGAGGGATTATAATAACGTTTAAATATTGCAAATCCTGTTTCCCTTTTGGGTCCTTCCTTCTCCTTGGGAATAAACAAGTCCATGGAAATTTCAGTCTAAATAAATAAAAGGGCTATAAATTGCCTGTACATTGCACAAATCCTGTCGGATCACTGTGTTCAAAACTGGGTGCCTCAAGTTGCAAAGTAAATTAGCAACGGGGCATCAATATAAAATTATTACCAAAGCATTAATAAATATACATTAATATACATTATATAAAATATTGGAACATTTTAAAATTAATACTCAAATGCTCCATGGCCTAGATTTTCTAAAGCCACAGAGCACTTGAGACTCCCTGAAACCTGAGTGGAATTTGGAAATGGCCAGTCCTTTGAAAATTCATTCAGTTGTATTCAAGTATGTAACAAATACGGTTATAGGCCCTGGATTGCATTGCTACAGGCTTAGGGAAGTGTGGCTGGAGAGCTGTCTGGCAGAAAAGGACCTGGGGATGCTGGTCAACAGGTGGCTGAACATGAGCCAGCAGTGTGCCCAGGTGGCCAAGAAGGCCAATGGCATCCTGGCTTGCATAAAGAATAGTGTGACCAGCAGAAGTAGGGAGGTGATTGTCCCCCTGTACTCAGCACTGGTGAGGCCGTACCTTGAGTCTTGTGTCCAGTTCTGGGCACCTCAGCACAAGAGAGATATCGAGGTGCTGGAGCGAGTACAGAGGAGGGCAACGAAGCTGGTGAAAGGTCTGGAGGATAAGGCTTATGAGGAACGATTGAGGGAGTTGGGATTGTTTGAGGAAGAGGAGGCTGAGGGGAGACCTCATCACCCTCTACAACTGCTTGAAAGGGCATTGCAGAGAGGTTGGTTGCTCTTCTCACGGGCAATAGCGACAGGACAAGAGGGAATGGCTGCAAGCTGCAGCAGGGGAGGGTTAGGCTTGACATTAGGAAAAATTTTTTCACGGAGAGAGTGGTCAGTCAGTGGAATCAGCTGCCCAGGGAGGTGGTGGAGTCACCCTCCCTGACTGTGTTTAAGAGTAGATTAGATGTGGTGTTGAGGGATCTGGTGTAGGGGAGAACTTGTAGAGTGGGGATGATGGTTGAACTTGATGATCCCAAGGGTCTCTTCCAACCTATGATTCTATGATTGGACTGAGATAAGAATGAAGATTTGAAAAAAGTGGCTTAGGTGACTTCAATGTAGTTTATAAGGAAGAGCTCGGTCACATAGTTATGAATTTTGTCACATAAAGTTCTGCCTATTTGTAAAGATACAAAGTGTATCAGTTTGGGTAAAACTCTCCACTGCTTACTGTCCCTGACAAACTTGTTCCTTGACCAATTATTTGGAAATAGAAGATGGATTAACCTGCTATAGTAAAGACATTGGAAACCCTCAGCCCCTGAAGAGCAACCCCTTTCTTGCTTGTCCTCTTATTAGTGTTGATGTGTAAGGTCCAGCTAGCCTACTGCCAGTGACTCAATTGGAATTAGTCACTTCTTAGAACTTCTGCTTACTGAACGCTTGCTGTGGAAAACGCAAATATTCTGCTCTTTTAATAATATCCGAGCCTATTTATTTATTTATTTCCAGTGTCACTCCTTTTGCAGTATAATAACTGTTGGGAATTAACTTTTATCTTAGTAGTTATCTTATTCCGAAATCTACTAATGTTGTTTACTGAGTGTATTCACCACGGTTACAACAACATCAGATAAACAATGACTCTACTTGGTAAGAAAAAATTCAACTCGAATAAAAGTGAACCTTAAGCTAAGTTTAATAAACTACTTCATATTGCATGTTGCTTTGCTTCATAAATAAATCCTTTTGCAGTCATAATTGTAAGTGAGCATTTTTGAAATATATATTGAGGTAATTAACAATTAAAGGTTTCTCTTTTCCTTTCTTCTCTTTAACAACATTTTAAACAAGAAGCCCTTGGCAAAAAGAACTCAACATCAGTGCCCTAAGACTGTAGCAGCTCACATGAATGTTTGGTTTTATCCACCGTGAAAAAAACCACGCCAAGATAAGGATTAAGGACTTGGTGCAAATCCCATTGAGGTTGGTAGAAACACCTTTTAGTTACAGCAGTGAATTTTAATCAAATCTGTGCGCGTCTTTATGTTTTAGGTTCCATCCTGTCAGCATGGTGTTCAGATATATCCCAAACAAAACCTTCTATTTTCATAAATCCATTTTTCTCAAGAGAAGTTTTTTGGCCTTTCAGAAAGCTGGAATTTGGATGTAGGCACAAATTCTCCGGAAGATCATTCCACTCTTGGATTTTCCCAGATGCCTTTGTTTCACAAACATCTTCTCATAGCCACGTACAAGCTGTTGCTTGGGCTTTAGGATGGCTTTTCCCATGTATGTGTTCCCAGGTCCATATGTGACCCCATGATTCTAACATAATTTTTTCCCTTTTCTCTTTTTAGCTCTTCATTGCAAAATTGCACAGTAGGCACAGCAAAGAGGAAAATAGTCCTCCTCTGTGTTGTGTGCAAGCTCTCTTGTGGTGGCATCTGTAGAAATTCTAGAACCCCTTGTTACAGTTCTGGCTGTCTCTCGCTTCCATCAGTGGATCCTGAAGTGAGATGGGATGATCAGCGTGCAAAGTGCAACATCTATTTGATCTACTCCTTCTGGTGAAACACTGCCTCACGTTTAGTTTTTGTTTCCTCAAGTCTGGCTGACCAAGGCACTTGTACTGAACTCAGATTTTATTTTCACTCAGTTTACAAAGAAATTAATATATGGTGGTATTCTGCAGTTGAGCAAATAAAATGGATTAATGGTAGGAAAACAGAGAGTAAATACCAGAAAATTATTAGAGGGAAGGCTTACTTACCCCTAAGTGCCTATTTAAGTAAAAGTTTGTCTTAGCTAATGCTGCTGCTTGGAGATTAAAGACTATTGTAATGAAAAAAAAAACCACAAGAAAACCAGTAAAAAACCATTCCATTAGTGCCATTTCTTTTAAGCAAAAGTCTGAAGGGAAAGAAGCACATTATTAGAGTTATTATAGGAAAGATACAATCAAATTGGTAATTCACCTTCTGAGAATCATTTCGCTGATTGGAATTGTTCTCAGGAAATATGTGTATTGGGGCAGTGGTCTCCCGTGTTGCTTTTGGCTGGGACAGAGTTAATTTTATTCACAGTAGCTAGTATGGGGCTGTGTTTTGGATTTGTGCTGAAAACAGTGTTGATAATGCTGCTGAGGTGTTCTTGTTATTGCTGAGCAGTGCTCATACTGAGTCTAGGCCTTTTCTCCTCCTCCTACCACCCCACTGATGAGCAGGCTGGGAGGGCACAAGACTGGGGACACCTCTGGGACAGCTGACCCAAGTGGAACGAAGGGATATTCCAGACCGTACGATGTTCTGCTCAGCAGTATAAAGCTGGGGTTGTTTGGAGTGATGGTGTTTGTCTTCCCAAATAACTGTTACATATGGTGGAGCCCTGCTCTGCTGGAGATGGCTGAACATCTGCCTTGCGATGGGAAGTAGGTAATGAATATGTCTTCGCTTTGTTTGCATACACAGCTTCTGCTTTACCCATTAAACTGACTTTATCTCAACCCATGAGTCACTTCAACCCTTCTGGGGGAGAGAGTGAGTAGTTGCATGAGGCTCGGCTGATGTCTGGGTTTAAACCATGACATCCCTCTATGTGGATCTGAACTGATGTCCTAAGAACAGAGAATAAGCAGAGAAAGAGAGATGGCAGAAAGGGAGAATAAAATCCATATTATTAATATATCTGGTAGAATCTTTCAAACTTTGTGAGGAAAAATGGATGAATTAAGTGGTCATTTCTACCACATAGCATGTGATCTTTTCTATTAGGGTATTATTCAAAGCATAACTAATGTGAGGAAATTTGAAGACTCAATATTTAAGAAACAGAAGTTAGATGATTCTAATTGGTTTGTTCCACATATTACAGAATCACAGAATATCAGGGATTGGAAGGGACCTTGAAAGATCATCTAGTCCAATCNCTGGACACAATATTCCAGATGGGGTCTCACCAGGGCAGAGTAGAGGGGGAGGAGAACCTCTTGCGACCTACTAACCACCCCGCTTCTAATCCAGCCCAGAATGCCATTGGCCTTCTTGGCCATGAGGGCACAGTGCTGGCTCACGGTCATAGTTCTTAATTCTTATTTATCATGAGCCAAGTATGGTATCTGACACTGTTACCAGTGCACTGACATGTAGCTTGGTATGCGTTGATGGGGTCCAGGTGTAAAGTTCTGTGGTGCACTTGTACAAGGACCAGCAGTGAAGCATGTCAACATGGCAGCAGCTGCTCAGCAGCAGCTCAAGCACCTCTCTTTGCGGAGAAAGGCACCTAGCAGAATTTAGACCTGGCTCCCATTTCTTAATTATAGTCTTTCTGAGCCATCTTGTACGTGGGAGAACTCTCAGTACGGTTACTCTGTGGCCTTCTCCTTCCTGTGCAATTAGCTCCTTGGAGGACTACCTTCCTTCCTCCCTTCTGTTTCACATCTATACCTGTGAATGCTCCAATACTTCATTGTAGAGAAAGAACTGTGAGAGGGAGCTAACAGCTTCCCAGCAAACCAGTTGGCATCATTAGCACCTTCTGTGCTTTTGAGAGTTACTGGTGTCATAGTCCTTACATATTTTCTTTCTTACATGTTGTATTTCAGTGAATGACAGTTTTTTATCTTCTGCTTCCTGAAGTTTTTAGAATTAATAAGATCCATGGAAGGTGGTCATATGACTGGTGTACATCTGTCTGGAGAAAAGGTTAAAACATGTAATATAAAGATTAACGGCCCAATTAATTATGTCCTTAGTGAAACTGTTTAAGGAAGCTTAGCAGGGAGATTAGTTTAATTTCAGAGAAATCCAACAAGAAACACGGATCTCAGAGGTCTTAACATTTTAGCTAGTTGAGAAGGCACAACTGTATAGGTTAACATCCTGCCGTGCAGTGTAAGAATTGCCAAGGCTGCTGGACTGGGAAAGCTGGTCAGAAACTACCCCGTCCATAGCATTCACATCCTCAGCCTTGTAGAGAAAGGCCTTTTTTCTATTCAGAGCTATGGCTCCTGAAACTCTGTTTTCAGCATCAGCACTAAGATTGATGCAATTCCTTGCTCTGTACGTTGGTATATTTTATTGATAACAGACACATTCAGAGCGTGCTAGTTATTTATTTCCATTGCATACCATTTTTGTATGTGTTTTCCATTTTTTTTTTGTAAATGCCTTTTGCTTTCCCAATAATTAGGGTGCCTATTCGTCTGTTGCAAATCTTCAAGTTGACTTAACTAAACTGAAGTGCTACTGCACTCCCTATTATATCAGCCATTATTTTGTCTCGTCTGTTGCCCTCTCTTCTGCTAACTGTGTTCTTTGCGTACTGTTAATATTTTTCTAGTTTAATCAAGCAGGGACACTTTGCCGTGATGCTGTTTGAGAGAAGGCTTTTGATGTCAACGAGATGTGTGTATGAATTATTTGAGAGAATTTCACTTGTTTACTTTACCAGCGCGGTTTGTAATGATCCTGCCTTTAACAGGGATCTCGCTTTTGCTAACTGAGAGTTCTGCTTTGCTTTACTTTAATCAATGCAAACTGAGCAATAAAGCCAGAATGTCATATCTCATTTCAAAGTAAGTCCTTAATACAAAGTATGTGAATCGTCTGGTTATTAAGAACAAGTGAACTCCTAGTTTTGGGGTTTTTTTGTTAAGCAGTCGGATAAAACAAACTCTGCTTCTACTTTAACCAAGAATACTATTTACAAAGTAGTATAAATAGTACCTGTGGAAATAATTTTACCTTGTGAGAGCCAATTTATTAGAAGGAGATTGTCAGATTGAATTTATTCTCTGCCTGTAAATATTTTTAATCTGAAAAGCAACAGTCAACAGTTCAACTCCACTCGGAGTCTAGAATAGGCCTTCCCCTCTTTATTTTTCCCTCACTGTTTACCTGAAAGTGGATTTTTTTATTTGTTTCAACATTATGTTCAACTTGTTATTTTTCCCCCAGACATGTGGGTCCTTCTCATCACAGACATTTTTCATAAGCAGAAAAGCATCATAGTGAAATCAGAAGATTTGGAGAGGAGTTTAGAGGAAGGCATAAAAGAAAAGAAAACAAGATGTCTTAAAAAGATGGATATGAAGGGAATGAGGAACATGAAGATGCGTGTTTGCAATTGACATGTCAAATTCTGCTTTGAGTTTATTGCAGCAAAGAAAAGTTGAATGACTTCCAAACATTCTCCTCTTCCTAGTGCTACAGTGAAAGGACTTGTAGTCAGCCTGCTGTAGGACCATGACTTAACCTTAGCTGAGACCAGGGAGAGCCTTTATTTTCCCTATTGTGTCATCACATTACCTGCTGTATGCATTTCGGGATCAGACTGGAATGGACTCTTATAAGTGGGACGGAATCTTTTAATTAAGTGGAAATATTATTTGTCAGTCCCTTTGACTCAGCATGGAATAATGTTAAGTTTCACTAAATCAGCATCTACAGGACAGTAGATGCTTTACATTATTCACCCAGCCTGTACTAATGAACATTTGCCTAGATTGAAGAGTTTCAGTTTTAAAAGCCAAGCACGTGAACTGCCAGGTATTGATATTAAGATACAGGGTCTTATATCATTAGCAGTCAGTCTTTGCTCTCTACCCTAAACATGTCGCTGCTGTGCTTATTGTGGTATTTCAGACTAAAACTTACGTGTAGTCACCACGGCTCCCGCATTCATTCTGTGAAGAAACAAAGCGGTACCGAGGTGAGTGAGAGGAGTGTGGAAACAGAGGCGGCCGAGTGAAATATCCATGAGTGTCCTCTAGTTTGTCTTTCTCCCTTTTTAATGCCTCATTTCTCAGATCAGAGTTTTGCTGGTAGATACAGATTTTTCTTTGAGACGGTTGTCTCTAAAAATCATTAGGTCCCAGCTCTTATTTCATATCCTTTTGCTGAGCAAGACAGGAAACAAAAAGATTTCCTCGTGTTCATGGAAGTTTATTCTGCCTGCATAAGAATGCTTGGCAGTGCATGCGTATGCACCGAGAGACATTGTGGACCACCTACACCGAACACAGAGGCTCTAGCCTAGCAGGACCCTTCTCAATTCCACGCAGCTATGCAATTCCTTAAGCCTTGAATTCATGGACCTGAAAGCACATGTTCTACCACTTGAGCAAAAGGACAAGTGTAACCGGCTGTCACTTATTAGTTTATCTTTGAGAAAATGTATATGGTAAAAGAAAAACTTCATAGAGATGAAATCACTGTTGTATTACGCAGGCAAGTGAGGACAGAACTTGAAATATACTGATATTTATGGCTACAACAAATAAACAGTTGGGTTTCCTCTTGCTCAGTTACATGCACGTATCCACGTTATTTGCAGAGGGGTTACAGGGAGGGAAGTCAAATTCCTTGGTTAAGATTGAATTGTTTCAGTTTCACAGCGACTTCAAAGGACTCTTCAACTGCTGTGGCTGTTTACTTATAAACTACAGAGTTCCTTACTACAGATACCACCTTAATAGTAAGATTTGCCGAATTCTCCCAAGCAATTAAAAAAGGGAAGAGGGGTCCACGAGCAGTCCTTCTTTAAGTATGTGGAAAAAACCTATCTGCATAATTTGAAGGGTTTTACAGTTGAATGGCAGGTAGTGCAGGCTGTCCAAGATTGAGATATGAGGAAGGGAAAATACAAAGCTGACTTAACATAAAAAATCCATAAATCATCTGTGAGAGTTTGAGGAGAACTTAAAATGGGGCTCCCAGGCTATTTTCCTTTTGGAAATTGTTTTTCATCTGGATAGGGTGATTAAATACATGCCAGAGGTTTTGCAAATAGCGTATTATGATTGTAAATCCACTGGTTCAGGGACTCAGCTTAGCTCTGAAGCTTGTGGGGTTTCAGATGTCTCTGCTGGTTAGCAAGTAAAAAGTCAGATGTGAGCAAATCGCGTGTACCCAGAGAGATGAAGGCAGGTGCTACCCTGGGCTGCGTTCTGAAGAGCTAATTGTGATACACATCGTACCCTCTGCCCTAGCCTGCAAATTCTTAAACATCGTTTTGCATCATAGTTCTTTAATCATTCACTTAAAAAGTGGATCTGAACGAAATGCTGAAAGGAGCTGATTGTGGTCAGATTTTCATTTTGTCTATTTCTTGGTTGTGTTTAATATCAGTCTGTTACATCTTTCAGAAGTAATTTATACCTTATTTTTAGACTTAGTTAGGATTATGCTTCCATAGCATATAAGGGAAAGAGATGTGGTTTGGATTTACTTTTTCATAGAGAGAACAAATTTGAGACTGACATTTTACCAAGAGTAAAATTGCACCCAATAATGAAGCCCAACTAAAATATGAATCAGCCTCTGACTGATTTACACCTGCAAGTCAATACTGCTTAATTAGAAGCGTTAAGTATCTGGAACTGCACCTGTGCCTGAATTAAAGTTGCAGATAGGCATTTGCCTGCAGAGGAGGAGACAAACTGGTGAAATTATAGCATTTTAGCTCTGAGGCATATACACTGATGATATCTGGAGGATGTTTGCATTGCTTCCCCCGGTTCTCAGGCAAAATATTTTACATCTATGAACTTTGTGTGCTTCAAACTGGATTAAGATCCTGAATGGATACTTGTCCTTTAGAAAATTTGATCAACTTTTTCACTTCTTTGGGTATAGCAGGAGACGTAGCAGTTCTTAGCTTCCAGCTGGTGATGTGTTGGGTGTTTATCCCTTCGCGCATATTCAGCTTGCACAAGCACAAAATCCAGATGATTTACAGAAGATCAGATCATCAGTGGCGTTTGGCTTTACACTCCAAAATCTCTCCTTTTTCACTTTTAGCTATTCTGTTGCTGACTTACCTTTTCCCAAATCTTGAGACATCGTTATCAGCTTACATTATAAGAGGATTCTTCTTTAAGTCTCCTGCTCACACAGAGAATACTGTAGCTGTGATGTTAGCAGTAAAGTAGAAACAGCTCCTCCACAGAGAGTGGAATGAAAATGCTTAAATACCTGCTTAGCTTTGATGGTCACAAAGTTAAATCTGTATACAATTATAAATTCCTTAAAATCAGGATTTTGCTCAGAATAGCTGTGATGGCAAATATCAAACTAATAAATATAGCTGATTTGATTGCAAATAATTACGCAGAGTAAACCAAGTCGTGATTTTTTTTTTTAATTGCAGAACTAAAACCCAGTTTAGCAATCCACTGATCCTTAAGATTCCATTATAATAATCTAGAATCACTGACCATCTCTGCCTATTTATAACACAGAAACATGAAACTGCAGTTTACTAGTCTGCCTTTTTAATGGTTATTTGATATAATTATTTTGGAACTTAAGATTCCTTTTCCACAATGCTATATGTGGTTTTCAGAGTTACTTTAGTTTCTAGCGATTGGAAGTTTGGAGACCTTTGTTTGATTGGGAGGCTGCAATATGCTTAGTTTGAACTGGTTTTTGAAAAACAAAGTGGCAAATGTCCAAACACTCTGCAAGCTGAAATGTATAACTGCAGAGGCTTTTTCTGTTGACTTTGGAGTCTGGCTTCTCAGTAAGTGAATAACGTGGCAAACATGGATTCCATGGTGGCACTGTCTATACACAGTGCACTCAAAAGGAATTTTTCATTTCATGCATCATTTATAATTTGCTGCAATGATTATGAAAGTCTCTCTCTATACGTGTGTGCATGTATAAATATAAATATATATTTATCTATTTTTTTAAGAGGAAAAGAATATGCCTTCTCAGCCTTCTCTAAGCTGTGAGTCTTTTCCTCTGTGTAAAATTTGATGGGATAAATTGTATCATTGAAAGTTTCTACATGCCACTTATCTCTGGAGGAGATGGGAAAGAACACTAAAGTAGTTGATGCAATTTAGACATTTAATTATGAGATATATTAGAGCATTTCAGTAGCATCCTGTCTGCTGCCCAACTGCATCCAGAATTAATTCAGGCCTGAAACTGGAGAAACCTTGAGAAAATCAATATCATGAGGACCGACATTTAGCCAGTGTCTCCTTATCTCTAGAGCTTTTTATTGGGCTCCATTTCAGAAAGACTACCTAGATGATCCTTTGCCATTAATGTTATACAGAAAGTAGATGACGGGCTCTTTCTGATTATGCTTTAGTCTGTTTATTAAATTGCTGAGGTTTCAAACTTGCTTTTCATTTGAATCATATGAGAAACTGTTGCTTTGATCTCTCTTTTGTTGTGACTGTTCCGGTAATTTTTAGACATTGTGGTACATTGCATAGGATTTTATCTGTCGCCATTATTTGTGCATCTGGAAGGCAAATCTGATAGATTTCTGTACTTCTAGGTAGGTTTCTCCACCGAAATGCAATTAATATGGAAAGTTGAGTATTCACAAAAAATGTTGCTATATCACAGAATCACAGAATATCAAGGATTGGAAGGAACCTTGAAAGATCATCTAGTCCAATCTCCCTGCCAGAGCAGGAACACCTAGAACAGGTCATACAGGAATGCGTCCGGACCGATTTTGAATGTCTCCAGAGAAGGAGACTCCACAACCTCCCTGGGCAGCCCCTTCCAGTGTTCCCTCACCCTCACTGTGAAGAAATTTTTCCTCATATTTAACTGCAATCTTCTATGTTCCAGCTTGCATCCATTACCCCTTGTCCTATCATTGGGTGTCACTGAGAAGAGCCTGGCTCCATCCTCCTGACACTCACCCTTTACGTATTTATAAACATTAATAAGGTCACCCCTCAGTCTCCTCTTCTCCAAGCTAAAGAGACCCAGTTCCCTCAGTCTTTCCTCATATGGGAGATGCTGCACTCCCTTAATCATCTTGGTAGCCCTGCCCTGGACTCTTTCAAGCAGTTCCCTGTCCTTCTTGAACTGAGGTGCCCAGAACTGGACACAATATTCCAGATGGAGTCTCACCAAGGCAGAATAGAGGGGGAGGAGAACCTCTTGCGACCTACTAACCACCCCGCTTCTAATACTGCCCAGAATGCCATTGGCCTTCTTGGCCATGAGGGCACAATGTTGGCTCATGGTCATCCTGCTGTCTACCAGGACCCCTTTCCCCTACGCTGCTCTGCAACAGGTCATTTCCCAACCTATACTGGTACCTGGGGTTGAATATATACTCATTTAGACTTCCCAGAATGTTAGTAGAAAGAGCACAGAGTTTGTTAGCATTTGTTCCTTCAAAATTTAACAAAGTCCTAAAGATTTTGCTGCAAGTTAAAGTCCATTGCAATTTTACCATGGATAAAAATATGCCACTTTTGTTAGGGAAAGTAGTCCTTCATACTCACAAAAGCCAAAGTAAGAGTTCTTTGAGGTGCAATGCAGGTTCTTACCATGAAAAACGGGCATTTTTTCAAGCCAGGAAATTGAAGTAATTCTAAGTACACAAGAAGAGATGCAGACACAGGCAGGACTGATAGCATGAATGGCCAGGTTAAACAGACCCAATTATGTCTCTGTGACTTCATGTTGCTCTTAAGGTTTGTTAAGACACTTGTGGGAGCCATAAAGGGAAAATAAAGTGATATTAGCTTCTCTTCTTGGTCTTGAATGCGAAAGTCACTTGTTTACGAACCAAAGTTTTTTGAGGAACCACCCCCTCAAGTTAGTGTAGCAATTATTCTCTTATTACCTCTATTTACTGATTTATACAAGATGAAGTGTCTTATCAGGACTGTGTGACTGGCTGATTCATTCTCTGATGCTGTCAGAAGCTTTTCAATCCAGTATCTCCTTTTTTTCTGGTTTTGTTCAACTGGTTTGAGATGCCTTGACTCTCGTGACTGCCTGACTTCGATGTCTGGGACTGCAGCCTTCCAAACAAGCTTGCTATAATTTACTACACAAACTGCCCTTTCATGCTGGACATTGTTTCATCTGGCTGATATATTTGATGGCATATCAGTAAAACTGGATAGAAGCTGACCTGGGCAGAGGCGATAGACCTGAGAGGTGAAGGTGCACAGATTCCTTCTCATTCTTGCTTGATCTGCATTAGGTCAGTCCCTCTGATGCTGTGAGTTGGAATATAACGCCTTCCCAGGTACCAAAAAGGGCACTACAGCTACAGATTCTCAACAAATAGTGGCATTACATTCTTTCTTTCCTGTCTTTCTGTCTGTCTTCCTTTCCTGTTTTTTACTGTACTGCTCTAAGAGAATCAAACCAAGTCAGTAACTTCTAGTAATGCTGCCTCTGTTTGGTTACCATTCTCTTTTTTCTCTCCTTTCCTCATGCCAAGAAAAAGCAAAAAGAGAGATTATTAAAGATTCCAGTGTGGCAAGGGTTGAAAACTCCCCTTTAATCTACATGGGAGAAAAAAAAAGTGTTGACTATATGCAAAAAATGTCTTTGATCAGACAAAAATAATAATAATAAAAAAGGTCCTCAGGCATCTAGTAAACTCACCTTGATACAGGAAACTCCACAGGACACCATGGCTCAGAGAATCACCTTCTCTTCATCAAGCCCTTCCCACCAGTCAAAATATTAGGGCAGTTCACGGGTATGAGAACAGCTTCTCTTTGAGCAGGTAACCTTACTTTTGCCGGTGGAAACACATAACCCTATGCTTAATCCTCCCAAAATGTTCCATTTTACTTCAGTTTTAATAGGACAGACAAAATGTATAGGCAGCACGTTCTAGTCACCCTTGCCTCATTATGGCTTTTGTTGAATGACAAAAATAACCCATTTAATCCATTTTGCTCTCCAAAAAAAAAAAAGTGTACTGTAATCAATATTTCAGATGTTTTAAACTTAGAGGCGCTATGCTTCTTGTTTAGAAAACACAAGGCAGTATTGGAGAAATTAAATTAAATTGCTTGGCTATTTAGTTTTCTTATAATGGCAGCAGAACAAGTCAGGCTTTAAAAAGTTCTATAAAGAATGCTCTTTTTCCAGCACAGTTATGTTGATGGATTGCCAGGGCAGCAGAGAACAGTGAATTTTCTGCATAATGTTTAGAGTTTGAATAGAAACAGGAAGCCACTAAACTATCCAGTTGGAAATGCTGTTAACCATTAACACCTACGGATGGACAAAGCAGGCCAGAGAGCACAAAAACAACTTTTTCTGCTAAATCAAATCCTCCTTGACCTTTGGAGAAAAAATATAGCTAATTCTCCAAGAAATTTTTATGTTACTCTTCTCTAGGCTTCCAACTGAGCTGTTGATTTGCTTTTGCATTGCTGGGACCTCCCTGGTGTTCTCAAGTGCTTGCTTTGGCTGTGGTTGAAGATTTGCCTGTATCATCATAGGGCTTCTTTTGGCTGGGAGGTGAAATCTGCTGGGCTGTTGTCACAGCAGTGCTAGAAGAACATGGGTTTAGAGAACTGGCAGTAGAACTTCATCGATGCTCACTACCTTGTAGTTACTGGAAACAACCCTAGTCAGTAGGGCATTTCCAGGTAGCGTCCCTCCTCTGTTGTCTCACAATTATAAAGGAAATTAAAGGAAGAAAAACAGTATGTTTCAAAATGTTGCCTAAATGTAAAGGACAATTTTTATAGGTGCCCCAAATTTAATCAAAATCTGTGTGGTTTTAGGTCCATGCCATAAGATTCTCAGAAGGTAGGTATTTCTCTATGGGTATTATAGAATTTCTCTCTAAGGCTGGATACACACGTATGCGTGTACATACCCGTGTTTGCTGCAGGAGATGTAGTTTGCTAGTGTATTTGGCTGGAATAGCACTACTCCTATCTGCCTATGGTAGTTGCATACATTTTAAAGCTTTTTGCTGTAGCTTCTGATGAGTCCTCAAGAGCAAATACATGGACATCTGTGATATTTGGCTCATCTTGCAAGTTCTTCATTTCCTTAGATGATTTGCAGCTTGTTTTGAGGTAACTTGGGTTATCCGTGTATGCATGGCCAGGGTTACCCTTGAAGAAGGGGAAAAAACATTTTTTCTCTTTAGAAAATAAATTGTCTTTTTCCTCCCTCTTCATTTTGCAGTAGTAAAAATGGCATCGCAGAAGGTTTTAGCGATGGATTCAGAGGAAGAGACATTTATGTCAGCTTGTCTGTAGTGCTAGTACAACACTCAGGAGGAGGATATAAATCAGTATGTATAAACATGCAGCATTTTAGATAAAAACTAAATTTGTAAAAAGAATGAGTCTATTCTTTTGTGTTCAGCTTTGTTAGGAGTATTACAGGTCAGAGAATCATAGAACTGCGAAAGTAAAAAAAAAACTAAAAAGTGATGTAGCACCGTGTATTGAGATAGAAACCTCTCATGGACAAGTACTTTGTCTACTTAGCAAGTAGTAACTTCAGCCAGATATTGCTGAGTATGTAGAACTACCGGGTGTATTCACCATTCTCTCTCTGACGATAGGCAGGTCCGTTCTGACTTCCCAAGTACGCAGGTACATGGATTGATTGTCATATTCCACAATTAAACTTTCTGAAAATGTAATGAGCTGTAGAGTGGAAGATTTTATTCAATGTCTAATGCCTGTACTATCACTGCGTTTTAGTAATGTGAGTGGTTTGGTTTATATGAGATGAGGGTGCTCTTCTATGTTGAAAAATTCATAAATCAAATTATGTGCATATTAGGCAACTTTTAATAGAATTAATGTCAGTGCAATTCATCATCTCCAAGTTCCATGTGTGCCAATTCATCAAAACAACAATCTTGTCGGGTACTGTCCTAATAAATAATTATTTCTGCATCTAGTCCTTCTGAAGGGCTTGTTGAGGTTACTTGCTGATTCATCAGTGCTAATGTTCTGGTAAACCTTTTGTGATCTTCGAAAGAACTGTACTTCACCTGGGTGATTTGTTTGTTTGTTTGTTTGTTTGTTTGTTTCTTCACAGGAGCAAAATTTATACGTTTTGTTTCATTTATCATTGACAAAATGGAATTGCTTGTATGACCTTGTGTGTGGTTTTGGGGAAAATAAAGAAAAATTAAATGCATGTAAGAGGCTTAGATCCTCAACTCCTAGTGACTGGAATTAAATGAGCAAGTATTTAATGCTACTTGATGCTTGGATAAAATGAAGCATGAGGGTGTGTATTATACTTGAGAGTACTCATCAAACTACAGGCGGTACCGGCAAACCCTGAAAAGGTATGTGAGAGTGAACTGTGTCCATGTAACACATAGAACAAAAGTCAAAAGCTAAACAAAGGGCTGCTGAGCCCTTGGGTGCTATTAGTACTGGTGGCACTGCCTCAGAGTTTTGGATCAAAACTCTTCACAAGTTCACTGAGTGCATCAAGCCTGTCTTTGGCAATGTTTTTACACCTATAGGTGATTAGCAGGTAAATCATTACGCACCGAATCACAGAATATCAGGGATTGGAAGGGACCTTGAAAGATCATCTAGTCCAGTCTCCCTGCCGGAGCAGATACACCTACATCAGGTCACACAGGAATGTGTCTGGGTGGATTTTGAATGTCTCCAGAGAAGGAAACTCCACAACCTCCGTGGGCAGCCCCTTCCAGTGTTCCGTCTCCCTCACCATAAAGTTTTTCCTCATTAAGTGGAACCTTCTCTGTTCCAGCTTGCACCCATTGCCCCTTGTCCTATCATTGGATGTCACTGAGAAGAGCCTGGCTCCATCCTCCTGACACTCACCCTTACGTATTTATAAGCGTTAATAAGGTCACCCCTCAGTCTCCTCTTCTCCAAGGTAAAGAGACCCCACAGTCTTTTCTCGTATGGGAGATGCTCCACTCCCTTAATCATCTTGATAGTCCTGCCCTGGACTCTTTCAAGCAGTTTCCTGCCTCTCTTGAACTGAGGGGCTGAGAACTGGACACAATATTCCATATGGGGTCTCACCAAGGCAGAGTAGAGGGGGAGGAGAACTTCTCTCAACGTACTAACCACCCCCCTTCTAACACACCCCAGAATGCCATTGGCCTTCTTGGCCATGAGGGCACAGTGCTGGCTCATGGTCATCCTGCTGTCCACCAGGACCCCCAGGTCCCTTTCACCTACGCTGCTCTCCAGTGGTCCTTAGCAGTTTTTATTTCTTCTAATAAATGCACTGATGTGTTCAGGGACTGGTTCAGTGTGTGCTTGGAAGGGGCTGTTACCCACCAGCCACACAGCTCGTGCTTCTCTCCATCATTCTTCTGGTTATCAATGACCCCGTACTTACAGGAGGAAAACGAGATCATCTGCAGTCATAGAGAAAACACTGCAGTACGAGCGATGACACCTGGGCAATCACAACTACTGCCGTCAAATTGCAGGTGACATTTTCATTAGCTCTCAGCTTCTGGTCTTTGATTAGGAAATGACTGCTGGAAAAAAACAACCCACAAAAGTCATGTCATCTCATAGTTACGTCACAGATGCAGCACTTCTTTTTAAAAAGTGCTTTTTTTTCAGCCTGCCTTAGGACTCGTATGGCAGCTGGCAAAAGGAGCGAGTTTTATAATTTAGAGCATTATTTGGGTAAGTGGTGAGACACTTGTTCTAGTACACAGGGAAGATTTTATTGTGAGGCTATCTGTAGGCTAAAAGTTCATTAATATGGACTTCTATGGACATTTTATAAATTTTATATAAAAGTTTCATTATAGAAAGTGTTTCTAGGGAAAAATAGCGTAAGAAAGTTTTCACTGAACTTTACGATTTAATTGCGGGTGAGATAGAGCAAATCTTGAATATGAAGACAATGTAAACAAGTAAATCCAGACACGGATTATTTCTGTGTATTTCTGAAATATTTTATTTCTGTGCAACTTTGTGTACATTTGTTGAAATCAGACTTGGGAATAGCCTATAATGTTGATCAATAATGCGAAGATATGATGTTTCTTATTAATTCATTGTATCTCTATGTACCTGGAAGCTTTTTCTCCCTCTTCCTGGTCCAAGTTCTGATTTAAGATTTGCCATGAGTGGGTCACATGCATAGCTGTTAGGAAGTTCTGTTCACAAAGACAGCCTTTGATTACCTCCTCATCTAAGAAAGGTTCAGTCTCACGACACTCTGCAATTGTTAATTATTCAGCACATCTTTGTGCCATAGTTTAGTATCATCCCCACTTACACGGCAACTGATCCTGCTTAGATCTTGTCACTGAGATGCTCAGCAGCAATTCAAGTCAGATCGTATGTGATTCTGCTTATCATGGGGGAGACAGTCACTGTCCTCCCTTCAAAGCTAAAAATCAAAGTGGGATACAGATTGGAACTCTGGGCTCCTGCAAATGACAGTTCCTCAGGTCCTTGGCTATTCTGGGCTGGCACGCTCCCATAGGAACTGGTCGAGTTTGAATAAATAATTAAATATTAATCAGAATAGAGGCAGACAGTCACAACCAGTTTGGTTTGTATAAATCAGCATTTTATTGTTAAATAAATGCATTCCAAGTAGGACACTTTCTGTTGCATTAAAAAGCCATTCTGATTACCTAAATGAAAAATTAAATTAAATTAAAACCCATCTGAAATCCCTAAAAAAGACCAAAAAGCTTTGATTTCATGACTCTGCATTCGTGATGTAAATTTACAGAATTAAAGACAAGACAGTCTGAGGAACAACAGAATAGCCAGCAGCCTGCTAAAAACTGCAGCAGCTGAGAGGGTGTCCCAAAGTGGATGTTGTAGGAATTCATGATTTTTCTAGACCCTCCAATGGTCTCTAAGCAAATTCCATTGACTACTTTTGGTAGTGAGCAGCCTGAAAAAAAAGAGTAAAGGAACCAGGCTTTTAGAAAAAAATGTCATTAGAAAGCATTTCTTCAGTAGAAATGGTCATTTCTTTAATAAGACTAATCTGATTTGACATCTTTTTCTTGAATTTTTACTTTATTATTTTCTTATCATGTTCCAGAAAAAACTTTGAGCTATTACACAGCGTTAGACATTACAGGGAGCAGGAAGGATGGCTTTGGTTTTGTCTTGGGAGGGAAATCCAGAGAGCATCCCAATTCAGGCTCTGCTTCTGAGCCTGAGACACCCACCCTTCTCTCTGAGCAGGAGGGTGGGTGTCCCTGGAGCTTGCAGTGCATCATGACTGAGCAGTAGTAGAGGTCTCCCTGGTGATTTTCTCTTGTCTACTCCTTGCAAGATACTTATTCATCATTTTCACAGGGAAAAAGTAATTCTGTTAATTTCTTCATTTTGCAAACAGTTTTTGAGCTGTCACTCTTTTCTGTTTTGACATTTTCAAAATTGAGGACTTTTAGGATTTTGTTGAAATAGGTTTTCTTTTAGAAAGTTAAGGTAATTCCTGTTTGGCAAATATGAAGGAGTAACATTAAGAGAAATACAAAATATTGAAACTAAGCAATCCAGATGAGCCAGCATAGATTTTTCTATTTTCAGCCTATGAAATGTTCTTAAAATTTTACTTTTTCTTTCTACTCTTGAGGCACAAAAGCAATTGAGAAGCTTGAAAAACTCTCCTAAGTCAAATAGATTTTCAGCTGATTTCAGAAGAGTCAGAGCTCCTCATTTGCTGATTAATTCAGCAGTGGGAAAAGCCCTGGGTTCCTCCACCGCAACTTTGAACTGGATTGTCCATTTGAAGTACTTCCAGAGAGTATTTTGGGATCCTAAGCTCTTGCAACCTTGGTGAGTGTTTGAGGTTAGGTGGGGACTGTCTAGACTCTACTCATCCTCTGCCCTGGCCTGAGGTAGCAATGGGGATGGAGGCAGCATTTTCAGGTAGAGAAATCAAACCTGTGTGGTACAAAACTGTCAAGGATGGAAACAGCAGGGCAGGAATTGAACATGCTCTGGGAGTGAAGACTCTGGACCAATTAACTGTCACGAGATTTCTTAGCTGATCTGCAGCAGCACTGCAGCAATACTACAGTACTGCAGCAGAACTACAGCTGCTTTCCTGCTTATTAGTCCTGTGCGCTCATAAGCTTACTTATACTTTTATGCATATCATGAAGTGTTTCTCCAAAATACTGTGTGTGCTTAAAGCAGATGAGTTCCTCAGACCTTTTATCAAAAGATGAGGCACGATTAGATGCTAGAGTGATGCTTCATTTGCATGTCGAGCTACGCGTAACTGGAAATAATTCTCCGTGTGGCTGGCTCAACAATTCCAAGTTGTTTTACACCCTGTTCAAAAAGAGAGAGGAGATTATTGGGTACTGAGGTTGCAAAAATCTCAGAAAAGATGCTTGTGTAAGAAAGCATGACTTATCACAAAGGCCGCATATTTCTCCTCCCTGAATGCAAACACACGTTCACGTTCCTCTGTGTCTCATTGCTGTATAGCTTAAAACGCCAGATAACGAGCTGCTTATTTTCCTACACAACATTATGCATTTCCATTAGCACTGGGCAAGCGGGATAAATGATGGCACTTTGTACATTAAATTAACAGAAAGTTTTAAAAGTCCTGCATATGCACCTGGCTGATACTGAGAAGTCACAAGCTCAGAATGCTTTATGGAAGCTAATAGTGTTTTCAAAGTCCTTCCTGTAGATTATCAAATTTCTGTTACTACTTTTGCTGTAGCTGCGAGGTTCATTTTGCAACCTTTCTCTTAATTTTTCTCCTACCGCCTGTCTCTCTGACCCAAACATCAGTTCTCTTTACTTCCTGTGAAAAGAAAAACCAACCCAACCCACTTCAAAGTGTTTTCCCCAGGATTTGGCAAAACTTTTTTGTTTTTTCTACAGCTTCTGTGAAATTCTCAGCCACTTAACTCTGATTCAGCTCATAGTCCTGCCTGAATAGTTTTGATAACTGAGTCTTCCCACCTCAGTTTTTGAGTACAATTGGTTTGGGTCTATATCTTTGGGTGAAATACTTTATCCTGGTATTGAAAGATAACCTGGAGCAAACATACCTAATCTGGAAAGTAGCCCGGAGCTAGTCCAGAGGTAGAGTGAAATTTGGGCCAGTTCTTTCTGAGGGCTGGTTTATTTCTAAGGGTTTTGATCCAGTTTTCATTGTCCGTGATGTTACAACCACTAATTTGTATGATTTATCCCAGAAAAGTCTTTTTTTGTTTTTTTTTTCTTCCTCTATTTATGTGAGAGGATATAATTGGTTGGTTTAGTACACCAAGTGTTCATCTCGATCCTGTGAGTGCAATATAATCATCCACCAAGACAAACGGGGATACTCACTCCTGGGGAAATACTCCATCATTTAGCCTATGGTGTCAGTCTCATTTACTAGCCAATGTCTTCAAGCAGGTAGGCTTTTAACAGTTCATGGGTTGCTGGCATGAATTTGGCATTTTTATCTCTTTACTTATTGTTTCATCCTCCGTGATGGGTCATATCAACCCCTTGTCCTGTGGAGAGGACAGAAATCTCTCCAGCTGAAGCTTTGATGGTCTTATTTGTCCAAATTTGCACTTCTGTCAGACTCTTGGCTGCAGCTCTACATTTCATATGTCAGGCTGTTATGATCCATTTAAATGCCTATGGGGATCTCAACAAGCTTTTTGAAAAGATTAATGACTTAGCTGTGGTTTTTATGATAGTGTTTCTAAAGAAAAGCCTGCATACCTAATGAGGTTATTTCTACAAGCCAAAACTTGCATTACTCACCATAAAAGACAAATAGATAGTCTTTAACTGCAAAGTATCTAAAGGTTTGCTGTCCATTTTTGTCTCTTGGAGATCGGTTTTGTACCGGGAAAGAGAACTGAAGAAGTGAAAAAGGAAATAACTAAGAAATAGATAGTTGGGTAGCATTTAAGGACTACTTCTTCCAAATTCAAGATCAGAGCATCCCAACAGGTAGGAAGTCAAGAAAGGGAGCCAGGAGACCTGCATGGTTAAACAGGGAAGTGCTGGGCAAAATCAAAAGAGGAGAGTTTACACAACATGGAAGGAGGGGCTGGCCACTTGGGAGGAATATAAGACTTTTGTCAGAGAATGTAGGGATGCAACTAGGAAAGCTAAGGCCTCCTTAGAATTAAACCTTGCTCGGGGGGTTAAGGACAACAGAAAGGGCTTCTTCAAATAACATTGCAACTAAAACTATCACAAGAGGCAGTGTAGGCCCACTGATGAATGAGGTGGGTGCCCTGGTGACAGAAGATATGGAGAAGGCTGAGTTACTTAATGCCTTCTTTGTCTCTGTCTATACTGCC
>VZTM01029796.1:35600-111338 GCA_013400555.1 Jacana jacana
GAGAGAGTCCAGGGCAGGGCTACCAAGATGATTAAGGGAGTGGAGCATCTCCAATAGGAGGAAAGACTGAGGGAGCTGGGTCTCTTTAGCTTGGAGAAGAGAATGAGGGGCGACCTTATTAATGTTTAGAAATATGTAAAGGGTGAGTGTCAGGAGGATGGAGCCAGGCTCTTCTCAGTGACATCCAATGATAGGACAAGGGGTAATGGATGCAAGCTGGAACATAGAAGATTGCAGTTAAATATGAGGAAAAATTTCTTCACAGTGAGGGTGACTGAACACTGGAAGGGGCTGCCCAGGGAGGTTGTGGAGTCTCCTTCTCTGGAGACATTCAAAATCCATCTGGACGCGTTCCTGATTGATCTGTTCTAGGTGTTCCTGCTCTGGCAGGGAGATTGGACTAGATGATCTTTCAAGGTCCCTTCCAATCCCTGATATTCTGTGATTCTGTGAAGAAATGCATCAGCTTTAAAATGGCAGGAGAGGAAGGACATGGGTGTGAAGAATTCGTTACAATCTTGTACCCTTGTAAGACTGGTTTTGCCGACAGTCTCCTATGTTTTTACTTAGACAGGAGTATAAATTGGAATAATTGAAAATAATGTAATGCTCGAACTTTTGTAAAATTTATTGAAGATTTATGTGAGTGGTTAGATTAAGAGAATAATTAGCTAGCCTGCGTTTCCTGATGCAACCACCATCCAGCAGGCTGGAAGGAGAGAGGTTGCATTTGTGTTTCTCTTAATCCATTAACCTAGTAGAGTATAATTTTTCAAGTGTGTTTGAAACTCGTGTATTATACTGTTTAGTGAGTGTTAGTTAAACACTTTTCAAATATCAGGGATCATCTCACATGCAACAACCATTTTTGGCTCAAATTTGACCTGTATCTGTTGTCATCTTCAGAACGTGACACTTTTTTGCCCGGAGTAAATCTTCTTCATTTATTGTGAAGTCGAGTGACCTAGAGTGGCAACAGCTTTAGTTATGCGTGATGCTCTGTTACTAAGATCAGACTTCTGGCCCTTACTTTCTCTAGTTTTCTATCACTTTTGTGGTACATATTATTAAAGTTGATCATTTAACTGAGACTTTTCAGATTGGAAAAACTTGTCAAAGCTTCATAGGTGGTTTTTACTAACACTTCTAGCACGTTCTACATGTATATTCCCATAGTACTACTAGAGAAACCTGAAATTTGGAAATTTAAAATTTAACATAAAAAGAAAGTTATGAGGGAAAAGAACAATTTTAGATACTCATCATGTATTGCCTTATAAACTTTAAGAATATGAAAATACCAGTAAAATCTGTCCTCCTAAATGAATGCATGTTAGAAAAAAATGCCTGCATCTGTGAATAAATGAAGAAGAAACGATCCTGATTATTCAGATATAAACCAGAGCAGAACAGATGCTCAATTCTCTGGCATCTATTGCTTTTTTTCCCTAAATTATATTCCTTTTTTTTTTTTTTTTAAACAGATAAACATTAATTTATTTAAGGTACATACTCGCTTTTATTACCATCTTCTGGTTGCTTCATAAGAAAAATGGAGAAATTGCAGTGTTAGCTCTTGAAAATGTCTTCCAATATTTGCAGAGTAAATCTGTTTGGAACATAACACGTTGTCTGACTCTAGATGCTATACATCTGTTGTTTGATTTGCTGCTACCAACACTAGATGCAACAGAGAAGAGAAATATGGTTACAGACTCGCTGATGATATTGCAAGCCACTTTTCTCAAATGCTGACGATGCCGGGGTTAAGGCTTTGTCAGATGATGAAGAGGCTGTCAGGAAGGCACAAATGTCTGCCTGCAGCAAGTGGTGAGGAGCTGTAGAGTCCTGTTTACTCTTCCAACCTGCTGCAGTCAAAGGGCAGGAAACATCTGGCCAGCTGTGCAGTTTTCCCCAGGCGCTCTTCTGCAAGGCCAGAGTGATGTTTGGTGTTGAAAACATAGCAGAGACACCTCCGAGCCCCTGAGAAATAACTCACAGGATCCCATTTGCATTGCACATGGGATACCACCACAACACCCAGAAATGGAACGTAATCCTATCATTGATTCTCCAGCCTGTTGGTTGGTTAAGCCTCTGTCAGTTGATATTATGTGCTGGGAATTTATTGACCCAATGTGAATATGTGATTCTGACAAGTTCTGTGGAAAACAGAGCTGCTTTGGCATGAATTCTTCTGACACTCGTAAAGGGAAAGGCTTTCTCTCTGAAGCCCCCTGGCCCAGGGATGCCTGTGAACTTTCGTGTAAGTTGTCTTTGTGGTAAAGCAGTTGATGCTTGCATGTAAAAAGCTGATTTTTAAAGGCAGATATCTTCTTACTTTAGTCTTAGAGGGGTCGTTTTGTGATGGCCAGAGTTTTCTTTGGTTTTATATGTGGCTGTATGCACATAATTTGCTCATGAAGGTTCTCAGTATATTTTTTAATCTCGGTGCTAAACTGAATGAAGTAAAGAAACTGTGTGTTATTCATCAATATGATGCCAAGGTCACTGAAACTGGAGTGTACAACTGCTTACCCGAGTTTTACATCAGTCTTTGTTTTCAATTATTCCTGATTTGCCATTTTATCATGAGAATTTCTCCCCTGAAGCACGGTGCAAAAGGAGTACACCAGATTCACCTCTCAAAGTTTGGACAGTAAATTAAGAGTCTTTGTTGAAAGTCTTTTGCATTATTTGCCTTTCTGAAAAAAAATACATCCAAAGAAAAGTATAAAACCTGTTTTCCTTATTCTTAACACTTAAAGGTTAGTTGTGTGTTTTTCCTTCAGGGTTACCATGGTGATGAGAGTAATGTTTATCCCTAGCTGGGCAGGTACTAGATTAGGCTAAAATCATTTATCCTTCTTTTCACCTGCAAAATGCACGGCCAGAAGATGAATAGCATCATTTAGAGCACTCACTCCTCTGACAGGCTGCTGTAAGCTCAGCCCCAAGAGTTCACATTAAAACATGGGTAGAAGTTTTTCAGGCCTAAATTGTACAGCAAAAGGATTCTGGCTTGCAAAATATATCTAAAAATATAAATATATTGCTGGAATCAGTAATAAAACTCAGCAGCAGCAATAAGAAAAATCCCATCTCTCTCTTATCTTAGAAGAAAATGGGGAGGGAAGAATATGCAGGCAGGGGAAGCTGAATGATTTCTTTTTTTAGCGATGCTGAAACTGTTAGTTACTGCAACACCTCATTAGCTCGCAGAGGCAGGGCTCTCCCAGCTGCATGTGCTGTTTCATGATCCTAATGCTAACTCTGATTCTGATAAAGTTGCCCTGTTGTGTTGCTGGGCTCAGGTGTCTCCCCCTGCCTTTCTCTGATCCACTTGCTATTCTGAGTAATGCTACTTATCTGCCAAATAGGAGCCACAACCCCACGCTCCTGTGAAAATCAGCCCCAAGAAGACTTCAAAAAGCTATTCAGTTTTCTGCTGCACTTCAGGGCAGTCATTTGTCTCTGCATCAAGCAGGTGCTTTGCTTGTCTACCATGCTCTCAAAGACTGTCTGAAGACAGCTACAGCTACCTTACAGCTCCACATTGGAATGACTCTTCCTATATTTTGGCTTTCTCTTTGAATACAACATTGAATTTAACTTACTTTATGATATGCGTATGTATCATCAATATCAATCTTTGTTTAGTATTAAAGAAGCGTGTATAATCTGGTTCTTCCATCCCCACCCAAATATTTTAGTACTTCATATCTTAATTTCACTCTCAGATAAACTGTGGGGTTTGTATTGGTACCTTAAAATGTATTTAGATGCATATAGGCTGGGCTTCTTTATTTAGTTAATGTTTAATGATGCCATTTGTGTATATTCTTCTTAAGCAGAAGTGGAAAAACATTATTGTTCTTCTTTATAGGTTTGCATATTTATGGTATATGCAGTTAATGGATATTTCTAATGCCTCTTATGCAGCAAGTAGTTTACCCGATGCCAGCTATTTCATTTCAAATATCTCACATTTTCTTATTGAGGATCATCAACATATTTTTACATTAATTATTTAACTGCCATTTCCAGTCTTTTTACTCAGGCACGCCTCTGCCTACTCAGGGCTCAATTAGTCACTGCATTATTATAGATTTAAACCAGTTTAAGTGAATAAAAAATAATTTCCCCATTTTGAGCATGGTTACGTTTTGGTTCTGAATATTTTTACCCTGAAGGTGGCTTTCATTTTCTTATTGAGCCTTTTTTTTTTTTCAAAATGGGTTAGCTAAGGCTTATGCAGTTGTTTTCATATTTTAGATGCTGAATTACTTTTAAGACCTATACTTCCACTTGCCTATTGACTCCCTTGTTGTCCACCAATAGCAAAAATACAATACAGCAAGTAAACCAATCCTGAATTAATGTTAAGGGGCATAATAAGCTGATTAATATACACGTCTTTCTCCTGGACTTGTTCTTATTGGGAGCACAAAAGGCATAGCTAACCCTCTTTTCTAGTAATGTAGATTCAAACCTATTCTTTGTCACAATGTGTGATGCACTACAAACGCTGCTTCCAGCCTCTTAGCAAAAACCATTTTTTTTTCTCCAGTCACGTTTACGGGTGTTTGATTCAATAGTTGGTTGCACTGGTGGGTTTGGAAAGAACTGCATGTCAGAGATTGGGAGGAAGAAAGGCTGAAGCTCCATGGTTGAGACACAGTTCAGGTTTTGTTCCATGTTCCTGGATCCTAAATACTACTGTAATACTGAATCATAAGACAGGGTAAATTTCTAAACAGTAGAATGTCTGCTTTTATACAGCTCTTCAAAATGAAAAATAAACTATTGCCATGCTATTTTCTAAGCATTTTTGGGACCAGGAGAACAACAGAAGTACACTTTAGAAAATCAACAGATAAGAAAAATATCTTAAGCTTGGGGAAGAGCACTTCCTCATCTGGAAACAGCTCAACTCTTTTTCAGCTTTTAATGGGACTATAAAATGAAAGGAGACTTATTTCATCACCCCAATTCATCTTTCTTATCTGTGTTTCTTTTTGCTGTCTTGCAAAACAAGCTTTGATTCTTTTGGAATATTAACCTTGATTGTGTACCAAGGGATGCTTTTCTCCTTCTTTGTTAACCATTAGGTGTGTATTTGGGTCAAAAATATTCATCAGCCAAAGTTACATATGTTACAGGATCTCTAATGGGCTTCTTAGAAGGGTTTCTTTTATTCTAAAGCTTTCCCTAAATGTCCAAATGTAAGAAGGGTCTACAGTGGAGATGAAAGAAAGTTATGGGAAGACAAGTGAAGTGAAGATTTTCCATTTTATTCCCAGATGATTGAGTCTTGTTCTGAGTAATGTCATAAAGAAATAACTCCATCTGTGGACAAAGTTTAAATGTATTTCCAATTTGCTATGCTTAAAATACAAGTAGCCAAATGAGACTTTCAAGAGTACATATGCATTTCTCTTAATTGGTTCCTTTGTCCTTCTGATAAGCCTTTGTTCGTGAAGGCATATTCTTGTTATTAGTGTCCACCTAGAGAGCTGCTGTTTGGCTTTCCATCTACCTGCTTTCATGGGGAAAGTCAGTTCAACTTCTGTCGGTAACCTCTATCATGTTGTTCTAAAGTTTCCTAAAGTAAGCGTCAGCAAAACAGCAGATAACAAATGCCAATGAGGTGTCTCTTGTGAGGCTGCCAGCCCTTCAAGGCTTTCACATGCTCCGTGAATTAAAATGGGATGAGCGCTGAGTTCCCAGAACGCTGGAGGAGGGCTAACATTAAAGCAGCGATGTTTTTGCCACTGGTACAAGTCTGTGCACCAGTTCCGTTCCCCAGACCTCACTGCAATGGTGTTAACTGTCCTTGGCTCTGACTTCCTGCTCTGCTCCTATTGCAGAAGCTGCTTCCCTCGTTTGAAATGCAGAGACAAATAGTCTGAACTAGCAAAAACCTGACCTTGCAAAACTTTACTTAAACACAAGTAGTCTCAATCATAAAAGCAGAGCTGTTTGCGTGTATAATTAGCCTTCACATGAGTAGATATATGCAGGATTGACCTTTAAAACGTGCTGTATGATCGACCATAACTTAAGAAAAGGCAAGAGCATTTTTTTCCCTTTTAATCTAGGTGGCAAAGCTAGCATTCATTTACAGTATGAATTAATTGCTTTTCCTTTTTTGAAAAACAAATCTTAATAATTGACTTGTTTTAATTTGAAAAATATGTTATTCTGAATATAGAGTGTGTGCTTTTTCGTGAAAAATTCAGTAAGGCTGTTTAATACTGTAAATGCATTCGCTATGTATCAGCAGCACCCACATTAACCCAGCAGACTGAAACAGCTCCATCCATTGACTCAATGGGCCGTGAAATAAAAACGTTCTCTCCATAAGCATTGACACACTAGACCTCAGTGGATTGAAGCTCTCATGATGAGTTACCAAGTGAATGATGCTCTAATAAGACCTTTTTTAGGTCCTGACATGACAGATTTACTGTACCAAAGAAATAGAATGAAGTCTCATTTTTTCAGGGTTCTTCAATTTAATGTATATTTGATAGTTAAAGTAGTTATATTTAGAGGTCATTTCAATGCTGTCCAAGCTGCATGTGAAATTTTCAAAAATGCCTTCTTTTTTAACTTGTGAGACTAAATCTAATTTTCAGTAGACATTGGGGTGATAGACCTATTCCCAGTGCTCATAGCAAATGGGCAGAGCAGATTTTACACGCTCCACCCTTCTGTCAGGTTGTGTTTAGCGTCTCTCTGCGGGACTGGGGTGCAGCCAGGGAACGGAGTGATTGAGTCCAAGTCGCGCTTCGGTGTATAGTCGTCTTAATTAAAACTGCCAGGTGAGGTGGTTTGAGTGGCTGATGTTGCACTCTGGAGGAATATGGAGTAATGTCTGTCCCATCCTGGGACCCATCTGGGGTCCTGCATCTGGGGAGGAAGAACCCCAGGCACCAATATAGGTTAGGGGTGGGTTTCCTGGAAAACACTTCTGAGGAGAAGGACCTGGGAGTCCTATTGGACAGGAAATTTTCCATGAGCCAACCATGTGCCCTTGTTGCCTAGAGGGCCAATGGAATACTAGGCTGCATAGTGAAGAGTGTGGCCAGTAGGTTGAGGGAGGTCATTCTCCCCCTCTGCTCTGCACTGGTGAGGCCACAACTGGAATACTGCATCCAGTTCTGATGATTAAGGGATTGGAGCGTACCCCTGATGAGGAAAGGCTGAGAGAGCTGGGACTCCAGCGTGGAGAAGAGAAGGCTGATGGGAGGCCTTATTAATACTCACAAGTATCTGAAGGGTGGGTTGGAGGATGGAGCTGGACTCTTTTCAGTGGTTCCCAGTGACAGGATGAGGAGCAAAAGGCACAAGCTGGAACATAGGAAGTTCCATTCAAATATGAGCAAAAGCCTCTTTAGGGTGAGGGTGGCAGAGCCCTGTAAGAGGCTGCCCAGGGAGGGTGTAGAATCCCCTTCCCTGGAGGTTTTCAAGACCCTCCTGGATGCCATCCTGAGTGATGTGCTCTGGGCAGTCCTGCTTTAGCAGGGGAGTGGGACTAGATGATCTCTAGAGGTCCCTTCCAACTCTGAAATTTCATGATTCCATGATCCTTCTTCTGAACCCTGGAAGTGATGGTCCTCAGTTTCGGCACAGGACTGTTCTATCTGCCCTGGAAATAAAAAGTCAAATGCCCACTGACTCTTGAAAATATTTAGATTTGTTCTCAACCAAGGCTCCAAACGCTTGATTCAGTTCTGTGTGCTTTTTTCCTCTCCCTCGCTCCCTCAACTGTCATGCTGTCCTGTCTGGGGGGACAATTGAGTATGCAAATAACACAGCAAATTGTGCTTGATGCAAAGTACATTCTACTGTGGATGCCAAGCATTTATTAGCCAAAACAGAGCACGGCTCTGCTTCATGAGGGCAGGTGAATCATACAATAATAGAGTCATTCATGTTGGAAAAGACCCTTGGGATCATTGAGTCCAACCATCAGCCCTACTCTACAATGTTCTCCACTATACCAGATCACTCAACACCACATCTAATTTACTTTTAATCACATTCAGGGATGGGGACTCAATCACCTCCCTGGGCAACCCATTCCAGTGTCTGACCACTCTTTCTGTGAAGAAGTTTTTCCTAATGCCCAGCCTAACCCTACCCTGCTGCAGCTTGCAGCCATTCCCTCTCATTCTGTCGCTAATTATCTGTGAGAAGACACCAGCACCAACTTCTCTACAGTGTCCTTTCAAGTAGTTGTAGAGAGTGATGAGGTCTCCCCTCAGCCTCATCTTCTTCAAACTAAACAGTCCCGTGCAGGTGAATCTTTCTTGCTGGAAAGACTAATCCTTGCCCGTTCTCTGCGCAGTTCCAGGCACTCTGGGTCATTTTCAGAGCACTCACCACAATGGACTTTGGCACCTATAACAGTATTTAAATACAAGGAACTGGTGAGAGCTGTGCAAAGCCAGCTGCTCCTGAATAGTCCGTGCAGGAAGGCTAAGTCAGGCACTCCAGAGGGTCTGCATCCTACATTTTTCTAAAGGTCTCTAGGTGACTTGGAGGTTTTTCCAGGATCATGGGTTAGGACCACGTTGCCAAAGGCTTTTATTGATACACATTTCCCGTGGTGCTGGCTACCTTTGTTATTCCTTGTTGTTGCTTCACTCCTATTGGGAAGGCTAAGGAGAGTGTATGTGTTACTACTAGAAAGCTTTCCAGTTCTTTCTGCCCTCCTGTTAGGAGGATACTGTCTGCTGTCATATAAAATTCATCCAAAGAATTGAATTTGAAGGGCAGGAGATCTCTCAAGATGTCAAAGCTTTCAAAACCAGATTTTCACATTTCAGCTTTAGAATTGCAGGTTATGGACTGGTAGGTTAGGAAAGATTATACGTTTGTGTTGGATGAGGCACTCACTGCTGTGCTGTGATTCTTACTAGGTGTTTAAAATACATGTAAAGCTGCTGGCATGTTTAAGAGCAGAATCCACTTGGGTTTACTTGTTGTCATCTTCAGCCACTTGTTCTTGACTAGGTTTCTTTTAGGTGGGACTGTCAGGACCACGCTGACAAAGCCACATCACCAGTTCTTGCCATCCCCAAACATTGCTGTGAGGGCAGAGGGCTCCTCCCGCTCTCTCTGAGGTCCGTTTCTGCTGCTCTGCATTTTGATATCCACCAGAGCCTGCGCAGACGGACCTCTCTCAAGTCTTTCTGTGCCACCAACACAGTAACGAGGTACCTCAATGGGCTCTTACGCTGCTCCTACACGTGCCAGCCTAGCTCACAGGCAGGCCTGCTCCCACCCTGTGTGACCAAAGAACAGGAATGACCTGAAGCTGTGGAGCTCATCTCACCCCTGAAGACATGCGGGAGTAAAAGTCCGTCTCTACACAAAGTCTTATCGTTTGCTTTATGTATTTAAAAGAAATAATATTTTCAGCAACTACATGGCTCCCCAAGGCAAAATCTGTTTAATCCAGATATGATCATGATATGCAGTACTGTGGGAAGCTGGCCATCAGAGATAATCGAGCTGTAGGGGTTCACATTAGTGGATACAGCAGGAAAGTGGCCGTTCCTACAGAGGCCTGCTGCTAACCTTCTGCCCCGGGGGGTAATTGTTTATAATTAGGTCAAAGAAGAAAAGAGATCTCACTATTTCCTTTTCAGTAAACAAGTTAGAGAACTTTTCAAAAGGATGCTGCGATTATGATGATTTTGCTGTGAACCAACTTTATCTCTACATAGTTAAAAAATAATAAAAAACTTCATGAGACAGCCCAGATAAGTATCTCTGGAGAGAGATGAGTCCTGATTGCTAACTTCTCCGCAGCGTCTCCATACCCATGGAGGCTACAGCTTTATAAAATGAAAAGCAGCAGATAAAGAGTCAGCTTGCTGTGGAGATTGGAGATTACTTTATTAATTTAAAAATTATAATGTCTTAAGTTTTATCTGCTATAAATTGAATGAATCTAACCATGATGCATTGAAGTATTAATAAGGTTTCAATTAAACTTTGCCATGGTGTTCTTACTCAGTTATTCTTTCCACTAGCAGCTAGAAGGAACCCCGTTTACCATACAGCTGTAACTGTTGGACCCCAATTGCCTCATTATAATGTGATGATAATATAATGCACATTCTGCAAAATACCTGTAATTATGTATTTGTGTGAGGTATCCTAATGGCTCCTCTAGTATCATACAGCTTTAAATCTTTATTTACATGGAGGTTATTTCTTAGCATTCATATTATTCTAATAGTAATTTGTATTTAATATCACACTGTGTCTGCTTTTGATTATATTTTATAATAAGATGCAGCACAATTAGTTATCAGATGATGCTTAATTTGCATAATGAGCTAATTGAATCTTCTGAATTTGGAAGCAATCATCCTAGAACCTTGTTTTTGAGAAGCCAAAGTCCTAAGTACCAGAGACAAATATAATGTAAAGGGAAGTATTTAATGGAATTGTAGGGCAATTTGAAGCAGAATTTGTAAATGCCTTCTTCAGTAGGTTCACTTGTCAATTCTGAAAGAAATCAGATACTTGGTGGATGACATATAAGGGTAACAAATTCTAGAATGTCCATTTTAAGTTCATCATCAAAAAGTTAACTTTCCCGAACTCGTTTTAACCAGAGAGTGTCCCTAATTTCAAAGTGAACTCTCTGTCTGTGTATGAAGTACCTTTTAAATATATATATCTATGTGTACATGTGCATGTATATGCATGTTCCATGCTGTGTAAATATTTGTGTATATAGATATTTGTGTGCATATTGCGCATATTATGTGTATGCCTTGAATTCTCAAAGTGTGTAATTACCAACGTTGGAAATTCTTATGTGGGATAATTTAGCTCATGTATCAAATCTGTTTTTTAGACCCTGAGAATTTTCCACCTCTCTCCCTGCGGTCTGAGCAGTGGATTCACACAGCTCACTTGTTAATTACCAGGTGCCATCCTCATCCTGGAGGCTGAGGCTGGCAGTCACTGTAATACCCAGTATATCCTCACAGCTGCTGGATCTAAATCCACTGCAAATAGCAGCGGTGATAACGGGTGACCCTAATGTACTTGTATCATTTGCTACACAATATAATTAACATAAGAAAGACATTTATTTGAAAGCTATGATACTTGCAGATTTCACTGATAAATGGCCACTCTACCTCGGAGTCAGGTGCTGGCAGAATCTCACTGGATGGGCAGTTCTCCTTGTTTTATTCGGGTTTGATTTTCAGTGTGTGGATGTTTTCTTTTGGTATCGTTACTCTTTTTATTTTAGGAGAGTAAAATATAAAATTATGATGTAAAATATATTTGTATACACATATCAAACAAGGTTTTATCATATAAATATATATTCATATGTGTAATGTATACACACAAAATTAAGTTTCTTAGACATCCTTCCTATCGAATGGGGGGCATTCAGGTCTGTTTCACTGCCAAAGTTTCCCCCAGTGATCAGGTTAGATCTTTCACATGCAGTTCCATTGACAGTGTGGCAACATAAACCCCATGATTACAAGGTCCATATAAACAACCCTGCCTTGATCACAAAGTTTAAAATGCTTTTTGTAGGTGTTACCTCTGCAGTGGCTTCTTGTATTTTATCGGGAGGACTGAGTAGTCAGTCAGTGGAATGGGCTGCCCCGGGAGGTGGTGGAGTCACCATCCCTGACTGTGTTTAAGAGTAGATTGGATGTGGTGTTGAGGGATCTGGTGTAGGGGAAAACTTGTAGAGTAGGGCTGTTGGTTGGACTTGATGATCCCAAGGGTCTCTTTCAACCTATACGATTCTATGATTCTATGATAAGTCTAAACAGCTCAGTAGTAACAAAATGCAACAACACACCTTGTCTCTATTACCTGCAGTCTTAGAACTACTTGCATTTAAATTAAGCTGTGTTAAGGATCATCTGCCCTAATGTGTACAGACAGCACTGTTCCTGTGAGTTCTCCCCTTGCCAATCTCAGGGAATCAGGTCAATGACTTCTACTGAAGCAAGTCACTGAATTTAGGGAGGAGTCAGACTCCTCTGCTTTTCTGCCTGTATTGCTCTCTCAAGGTCTCCTTGTTAGACCCTGTGTGTAACAGAATGGGCAAAGGATTTATTCTCCTGATTCAAGTCCCTCAGATCCCTTGAAGTTTTCACTGAGAGATACTGTCTCTCTTACTCTGTTATATCTCTAAGTCACTGATCTAACCCGATTGAACCAAATTTCTGCTAAGCAGTGGAAAAGTACAGCTGGCGAATGCTCCCTTCTGAAAATCAAATCCCTGACTCTGCAAGGTGAATTCAAACGATGTAATCTTGTGGCTAAGGCGCTGCATTAGGATTGCGAAAACTGAGTTTCACTGGTCAGCTCTGGGCCCTTTTGAAAATGACTTTGGGTCAGACCCTTAAATTTATCTAAGTCTATTTTTTGCTAACACTGGTGGAGTTCTTGCATTCAAGATGAAGATTCTTGGAATCGTCTAGGGTTTTTGGTTTTTTTTGTTGGTGATGCTGTTGTTGTCCAGTAAATCAGTATAACAGGAGGCTATCCTGCTAGAAAGAGTTCTGCTGCCACCCTTGGAGAGGTACTATGACCACAAGCATGTTCAAATAAGATAGACCAACAGAGACAAAGCCAAACCAATCCGGAGAGGATACATGTGCAAATAGCTGCTAGGTGATGTTGTCTTCAATGGCTGAAAGCACATCAAGCCTTTAGTAGCCAAATTTGGTAGGTTTTCTTTACTTTGGACGTGTAAACCCCCACAACTGTTTGAATTGAGACTCCTTATGTACAGTTTTATTTCAAAATGGCTGAGTTGTTTTAAGAAGCAGACCTAAAGAGAGTGCTGCCATGCTGTTAAGTATGTGTGTTTTTCAAATTGTCAAGTTTGCAAGAAAAGGGACTAGACAGACAATTAAGAAAAGTAGGAATGCCCTTTGAATAAATGTCAGAGCTTTTCTGGAAACTGTCTGTTTTCTGTTTGGTTTTCCATACATTTCTATTTTTGAGGCTTTTGGGGTTCCAGTGGTGGTTGGCTATCAGATCACCTGAGCAATCTTGCTCTTCAGAACATCTTCAGAACTTCTCGTACAAGTGCGTAAGTTTGGCACTTTCACCAGGTTTCTCTGTTGAATGACAGAGACCAAAAGCACAAGTAATTATTTTGAAATGCTGAAGTTCTTCACTCTCTTTAATTTAGAAGCCAGGGCTGTCACAGTTCGTGTGCTACGAGTGTCCCGTGCAGTTGATGTGTATGTTTAAAGATTTCCAACTGGATAGAAGGTGGCCTTGACATTTTTTTAAGGGGTCTCTGGCACAATGGATTCCTGCCCAGAACAATATGATTTAGAAGAGGTGTGGAAAGTTTGAATAAACATCTAGCCTGAAGAGTTTATTATCCAAACCGAAGCTACAAACTTCTCTGTATTTGTTAAGTGGGTTTTTTTTATCAGCTAATGTTTAGTCATCCGATGTTCAAATTAAGCACTTTTTGTCACAGCAGAAGCTTGCAGTCTGGGAACACGGTCCAGAGGAAGCGGAGCATGACTAAAACGCTGGCAGACGGATTATTGGCCAGTGTTCTGCAGGAGGAAGTCTCTAAACTAAGAACTCTCAATCAATAGAGAGAGCTTGTGTGCGACTGGGGCTGGGAGGCAGAGCTTCTGAACCGCAGCTGGTGAGGAGAGTTAGAGCCTAAAAGCTACAGCTAAAGATTTCTTTACTCAGACCATGGATTTTAGATCCTGAGACATAGGAGCTAAAAAAAACCCAGAATGTGTAACCAGCTCGTGATTACGTGCCTGCTGGATATCTGAACCATATCTGTCCAAATCAGCTCATGGTGATGGACAGTTCTCTGCCTTCCCTGTGGAATCTAAGGCATAGTCCCCTCAAGCGACTTACCTGAAACCTCCCCAAAAGAGGGAGTAGAGTGTTGGCCACATCAGCGGTTGCCTGCTGGTCTGCAAGAACTTTTGAAGTGGTGTTGAAAGTAGTTCTTCCTCTCTCACAAAAGAGATAGAGGCATGGAGAAATTACTTTCTTGTTCGGTGTCCTGACGTACCGGGAAGGCATTTGGGAGGGTGGTAAGTGAAGTGAAGGAGAACGCCAAAATTTTAGGCTGGTGCCATGGAAATCTGAGCTTTCTGATCCACCGCCTAAAATCACATTTTAGCAATTATTACAGATAAGCTATTCCACTTGTTACTGTGATGGTAGATGGGCCGGTGGATGCAGCAACTGCTAATTTCAGAGCTAATCCCTAGAAAGTTTGCTTGTCCTTCTGGCAGTTTTGGAACACTTCATACATGTCTTTTCCCATGGGGCAGGGGACATGGTGAAAGTTCTTCTTCGGCTTAAATTATGAGCAGGGTATCCTGGTTTAAAAAGCTGCTTCAAATTGGCTGTCTTTCTTAACCACCAGCTTGCCAGCAGTCTGCAGGAATTATAGCAACTGGGCTTTAGCCTCATCTTTGTAATGAGTCGGCTCCTTCTCCTCACCTGGCACGTGATGGGCTCCAGGAGGGTGGACCACGGGGCGCTCCGCCTCAGCCAGTGCTGACCTCAGTAAATTGATTGTGTGCTGGATAGCAAGTGCCCAGTTACTTTGTAGAAAGTTCACTGCTAGTCCCACCCCAACCCAAAAAGTAAGATATCCTTCAATTCCATACCATAAAATGGTTTTGGTGACCTCCTAGTCTCGCCTGTAAGAAATCAATGCCGGGTTCGTGCATTTTGGAAATGCTTGTGTTTTACCATTTCCTAAGGTCATGATGAGAGCTTTGCGTAAGGAGACGGTGGTGCTCTGCTGAGCAGGGAATTCACGGTGAATTCTTTTATTCAAAATAAGTAACTGAGAGTGAAGCAAGTCCGTAGGCTGGAAGTAGATGTTGCAAACTGATCCTTCAGCGCAGGGCACGGCCTCTCTGTAGGTCACTGCGTGCTGTCCTAGCAGACCTGCCTGCCCAGCGGGTAACGGCACGGCCGCTCGGACCAATGCCTCCTTCCAGACACCCTGAAGAGCTAACACACAGGGAATTAAACAACAAATAGAGAGAGCAAGCAATCCTTCACGTCATTACCGATAGCTACTTCCTGTGCTTTGTGATTTTAGTCAGATTGGGAGTCTGCATAATTAGGAAGGCATTTGCACTGATAGGAAGTAACCAGAATAAATTAGGTGAAGAAACAAAAATCCGAGAGCAACAGCCTTGATTTAAATAATAACCCCACTCATAGCTTGGCTAATTTACTGTGGTAAATGATGTGATAACCATATTATACTGATTTCTTACGTACCAGAAATGTTTGTTGTGGGTTTTGCTGAATGTTTGTGCGTTCCTGCTCTGCAGCAAACAGGAATAGTTAAGGATACGGTGCGGCGCTGTCATCTTCCCAGTTAGCACTATTTATCATTTATATTGCAGTAGCATCTATTGCCTGCCCTCTCATACAGATGCAGGGAATGTTTCAAGTCCAGCCTCTAACTAAAATATAGAAGCTGAAGAGAAGCTCCAGTATTGTAAAGAATGGAAATGTTTTGTGGCAAGTAAGTTTTTGTAACCACTTTTTTTTTTGTTTCTCACCAGCCTTCTGCCCTTGGGAGAAAGCCAAACCAAACCCATGTTGTTTTCAACTTGCAAAAAAGGCTTAGCCCATGTCGGTATAGGTTACTTCCAGAAAGTCAGGCTGGCTCAACGTCTTCCACAATGAGTAGCAGCCTCAGATTACTCCATGGCGAGCTACATTCAGTTTAGTTGAATTTAAATGTTTGATCAATTATTTTTTCATTGTTGTTGTTGTTTGTTTCTGGGCTCGTGGCTCTGCAGATTTGTATCTGTGTCCCTGAGTCAGTCATTCCCATTAGCCCGGCTATGGAAAAATAGCAGTAAAGGTCGTTTTGCTAAATTAGAATAAATTCTCTGTGGCACAGGAGGCTTTGTCCTGTTGGGTGGTCACGGAGCTGAGCAGACCTGCAGTAAACCTGGAGAAGTTTCACAGAAAAAACTCAAGGACTGAGCCTTGGTTGGTTTTGGCTTTCTTTGTGTTCTTGGCAGGCTTCTTCGGTGGGATTTTGTTCCATGGTTCTTGATTTTTAGGTGTGTTTTATTGGCATTTTCAGTGAGGTTTGGTGTGCTTTTGGCCTTTTCTCCCCATGTTTTGGCTTTTTTTTTTTTTTGGTGAATTTAGTTTATAATTTTTCCTTTTTTTTTTTTTTTTACTTTTTACATTATTTCTATTTTTACCTTTTTTTGGGTGACTGTTTCCCATTTTCTTTTTCTTTTTAAAGGTTTTGGACCTTTAGTCTGTTTTTTTTAACTTTTCGATGCTTTGGGCACTGAATAGCTTTTTTTACAGTTTTGGTGGCTTTTTGGGGATAACTTTGTGTGCTTATTGGAATTTCTGGTGTTTTGTTGTATTTATTTTTTGTTTGTTTTGTTTTTTGGTGTTGGCATTTTGGAGCATTTTTGGTGGATTTGCCAGGACATTTTTGGGATGGTTCTGGCACTTTTTGTTGTGGTTTTGGACTTTTGGGGTTGATTTTTCAAGACTTTGGGGTATATTTCAGCATTTTGGGGTGTTTTGAGGGGCATTTTGGGGGCATTTTTTTTTTCCTCTAATGTTTTTGTATTTTTGACAGTGCAGGTGGTAGGATTTTTGGGATGCAGGGCTAAAGGCTCTACTGAAATAGCATCCTGGGGACACTGTCCCATGCACCATGCATTACGAGGAGGAACTAAACCACTTGTTATATGCATAAGCAATTCTGGATTCTCTGCTTATGAGACAAAATAGTGCCACCTGAGCCTGGGGCCATTGCAATGTGAAACTGCAAGACGGGTGCATAGAAATTCAGAGTCTCTTTTAAGTGCTTTTGGAAGCCTCTGGCACACACGTGGTCCTTGGGAAATGAAATGCTCTGTGCTGGTCTCAAAGAAATCTCATCCCTCATTTTACTCACAGAAAAGCTCTTTCCCCTCTACCTGTCACAGTGTCGTGTCCGAAAGGATGCCTAAAATGCTTGGGAAAATTCTGTGGAGTCTCTGAAATGGTCACACTCCGTGTGTTCACTGAGAAAAAAATACTTTTGGTGTGAAGTTTCTCAAGCCATGTGAGGAGTTTTGTCCTTGTAAACGTGTCTGCTTTAAATCTGTTCCTCTCATTAGGCTGGTAGCAGTGGAGATGCACTGGTGTCCTCTCATACATGGAATCTATTTGACTGGAGGGGCTCACTGGGATTGTGTGTAATTTCTGCGGCAGTCACTGGTTTTTACTGAAAAGCTTGGTCTGTCATACTGATAATAGCTTTTATAATTTGTGCTGCAGCAATGCCCAGAGGGTCGTAATCTGACCGGGGACTTTCTGTGCCAGGCGCTACTTAGACATGGTGTAGATACATTTAAAATTAAATTAAAGCTAGCTGAAAATGGGAACCTCTCTTGTATGCACAGCAGGAGAGAAGGGAACTGGGAAGCCAGCTGGGATTAGCCATTTTACCCATTAACACCATTTTCAGTACCAATGTAGCAACCATCACAAGGGAGGTGGGTCTGAGGACCTCAGGTGGGGGTGATATTGTTACTCAGAATCTGAGTTCAAGCAGCACAGATGTGAAAGGCTTTAGGACCACAACCCGAGGGCCTGACTTTAAATGTAAACGTGCCCAAAAGGAGGTGGCCCAGGATATTGCAAGTCCATACGGACAAGAGGGACAAAAGGAAGTAATAGTTTCTCTGTTTCATACGGAAAAGTGAAGAACAGTGAGAGAAGCCTTTGTTTGCAAAAGAAACATGTGGCAGAGATGGGAGCCCAGCACCCAGACCCTCAGCCAGAGTCACCCTTTCCATGGTGTAGCTGCATTGTTTCCTGTCACCAACTTGCCTGTAGCCATCAGTGCGGTCCATCAGAGTGAGATACGAGCTCGGGTCCTGTGGGCAGCCCCATTGGGTCTCCCAGGGCTCTTCCCCAAAGCGGGGCTAGGCCAGCATAAGCCTCGGTGCTGGGGGATTGGGAGGGGGTTGAGGCTGGTGTTAATGTTGAGGGACTAAAGGGATGGTTACTGCAGCGTACGTCCCAGCAACATCTCCACTGAAGCTACTGGGACCGCAGAATGCAGCCTGGGTTTCCAAATTTTAATTAAATGCCGAATGAACTAGAGAAACAAAAATAGCAGCTAAAGATGATGGAGGCTTATTTTTTTCTTTCTTTCTTTCTTTTTGTTTTTTTTTCTGGATCTATCTAAATGACGGATAAGAGCTGTAATTGTGTAAGTGCACGTGGTAACTAAATGACGACACGAGACTTCTTTCCGCTGCGGAACAGTTTTATACGAAAATTCATCCACATTTTCACCGATTGTTTTGCAGAGATAGATGAACACATTAATAATGCTGAAATTATAGTTAGAATCATTCATGGCCCACTGAGTTTAACCACCGGGTGTTGCATTCATGCCCTAGCAATTTATTTAATAATGTTTTCCCACCTTGAAACATACTGTATCATCCCAAATCATCTGTTTGAAATGGTTGTTTCAATTGCTCAGTTGGCTCTTGCTAGTGTAATTTAACATTTTCATTAGCTCAGTAAAAGAAAGAATTTAAGGTCTTTTATGTTACAAAGGCATAATGTGTGTCAGAGTGGGAATCAGGTAGGAATTACTATTGTTTAATGAATACTTTACGGATCCTGTAAAGTAATTATATAGTGTAATTAAATTATTTGAAATTCAGTTTCTAACTTTGTTTCCTGAATAGACTTAATTTGATCTTTGGGTAGGGAATAACTTTCTTGCAGTTAAGTCCTCTGTAGGCAGAATAGAGAATATGTCATTTGAACATAGGCGGCTTGGGACTTCATGGGTAAGAAAAACAAAGAGCTTCATTGTTTTGATCTATTCTCTGTTTGACGGCTTGTGTTCAGCATGGGGAAGTCAAATAATTGCTATCAACTACTCACTGAATTAGCTTATTTAAAATCTTCTTTTTCAATAAATATATTATACAGCTATTAACAATAGACTTGTAGGAGAAATAATACTTGTGCTCGGTTTCTCAACAGGAGTTTCCATTTACCACAGTAATGCATGCAAATCCTCCTACAGAAAATACAGCACATAGAAGAATTAAAATATAAACCAAATATTTGCAGGGCCTGATCAATTAACTCTTACTGAAGCAAACTGGCATGGAACTCAGTAAATGCATTATTAATGTAACGGGTATATTTTGGGCATTTCTGGCCCTTTTATCACTCTCTTGTTGGAAGAATCCAAGCTGAGACTTCATGAATTCAAATATTTTCAATCCTTTTGTTCAGTCTTCTGTGAAAATAAGTAAATTATTTCTGTCTTGGACTAAGTCAGAGTTTTTTCTGTTGGCTACCAGGCCTTCCCTATCTGGCAGTAACGTCATCACAGCTCTTTAGAAGAAGAAGAAGAGCTCTTTAGGTCTGCTGTGCTGCAGACCACAGCCCAAGACCCAGCTGACCACACCTACCACTGGACCTCTGCACGGGTCCTGTGACTGTCATAAATGGGTGTCAAAATTAACCAGCTCTGTCTGCATTTCTCATCTTTTAGGGTAAAAGAGAACTCTGTTGAGGAAACTCAGAACCAAACAGTAGAAAATGACATCCTTGAAAGTCGTTAGCCATTGAATTATCACTGAATTAAACCATAGGCGCAGTTTTGGTGATGGAATTAAAAATGTGTTCCAATGTTTAAGAATTTCCTTCTTTTCCTGCATGGGAGTAAGATTCACTCTGAGGCTGAAGTGTGAAAAGCTTCTAAACATGAAGTCTTGGTTCAGGTCCATCTCTCACTGTGCTTAGCAGTAAATAAAAAGGTTTTCATGGTTGATTTAAACAGTTAGGAGGGGTGAGCCAGTAGCTAAACAGTCGAGGTCTGAGTATATCACACAGTGCCAGGCAATGGACTGTACTTCTGAGGGAGGGAACCAGGAGCGGTGCGTGTGCTCCGTGAGGCATTAACCAGCTGTTTACTGCAAACTCTGCACCTTCACTTCCAGGAAAAATAAAAAATGAGTGCTTTAAAAACACTTCAGTATAAGCAACCCCACTTTTTAATGGAAAATTAAATTTTCATGTTTTAAGCAAAGATTTTTTTTTCCTCTGAGTTTCAAGTAGGGAGCCCAAATGAATTTCTTCTCTAGCTCAAGTTTTAAATTGTGACTGTATTCAAGATGGACCATAAGAGAATGCAACCTGTCAGCTTAATTAAGTTTCTGGAATGCTTCTGAGCAAAATTAATATGTGTGGATGAAAGCCAAAATCAGCCTGACTGAACAGATTTTAGCTAGCACACAACTCTGAGAAACACGGGGACCTTAAAGTACCCAGCCTAGCAATATTAATTACAGTGGTTAGCGAACTGTCTATCCTTTTTGTGGATGCCAATCTGCATTTATTGTTGTTTAGTTCCAAGCCAATACGGCTATCAGAACAATCTAAGAGTTAAATTAAAAATTAGAAAATGATTTGCCATCATTTTCTGATTCAAACTCTTAATAAGCAGCAGCCGATGAAAACAGAAAGCTAAACTTACTCAGCTAGCCTGAATGTGGAAATGAATTAGTTGCTAATGCAATAAAGGCCTCTGATACTAATGTCCTTTATGAACATGGACTCCTAACTTGGTATTTATCTCTTCCTAGAAAAGAGTCTCTGGATTAAATGCTCTCTTATTCTTGTCACCAGATGCTGCTCCAGAACGTTTGGAGTCTTTAGCAGTAATTGCAGAGGCTGCATTCACTTGCTGTGGGGAGAAGAAAGCTTAACACCTAGTGTCATGTCCTTGTCTCACCATGGTGGTAGCTCTCCTGCAAGCCAATGTACGCCAGCGCTTTATTTTGCAACATTAAAATGGAGGTAGGCTGGCAAAGATAGATTTTTTTTTTAGCTCATCAAAATCGAAGAACTCGGAGAGTCATAGAATGGTTAGAGTTGGAAGGCACCTTAAAGATCATACAGTTCCAGCCCCTTGCCATGGGCAGGGACACCTCCCACCAGACCAGGTTGCTCAAAGAGCCATCCAGCCCGGCCTTGAACACCTCCCAGGGATGGGGCATCCATGACTTCTGTGGGCAACCTGTTCCAGTGTCTCATCACCCTCAAAAGAATGTCTGTCTAGTATCTAATCTAAATCTTCCCTCTTTCAATTTAAAGCTGTTACCTCTTGTCCTGTCACTGCACTCCCTGACAAAGAGTCCCTCTTCAGCTCTCCTGTAGCTCCTTTCAGGTATTAAAAGTCTGCTATAAGGTTTCCTTGGAGCCTTCTCTTCTCTGGGCTGAACAATCCCAGCTCTCTCAGCCTGTCTCAGCTTGAGGAGAGGTGCTCCAGCCCTCTGATCATCTTCATGGCCCTCTGCTGGCCCCATTTCAACAGGTCCATGTGCTTTCTATGCTGAGGACTCCAGAGCTGGTCACAGTACTCCAGGTGGGGTCTCACGAGTGCAGAGTAGAGGGGTAGAATCACCTCCCACAACCAAGACCATCATCCTGATGTATTTACTAAAACATGGCTCCCTTTGCCTGCAGAGGAAAGAAGGCCAGGGTCAGATAATGAGGGGAGAATTCTCACATATATCTCTCTGAGATGTTTCCAGCTTGTGGTGTTGATCAGCTCTGGTGAGTTACTTTGGGAGGTAGGAGAGTACTGAAAATGCAGGATTGCACTGTGTTCTGTGCACATGGTGGTAATTATAGAGAAACTGATTAACTGATGTCAATGCAGAACAGAGACATTCTGGTCTTTTAATTACCACCTTGAAGGAAGATAAACAGTGCCAATCTCTCTCCTGTTCTCTGAAATCTCTCCTTTTCTCTGAAAAGGGCTTTCACAAAAGCTCTGCTCCTCAATATAAAGTGGCCCAGGGATGCTCTGAATTAGCGCAGTGCAGGGACTGCTTTCACTAAGCCCTTCCTGGAAAGGTGAAGAGGTCTTTGTGAGTGACACCCCCTTGGCATTTCTCCGGAGTATTTTTGAGGATGAAGGTCCATTATCAGAGAAAATTACACTTAGAAAAATCCCGCAACCAGAAATTATCTCTTTTTCTGCTTTTTCCTTTTCATTGTGGCTACCAGTAAGAACTTGGTATTTATCAAGTTGAAAACAGTAAGTGATTCAACCCATTTTCTTCTGTCATCAGTATGTTTTGAGCCTTAAAAGGTAACCACGGACTAATGGCCTATTCCTGCTAGCTCTTTCCGGTCACCCTGCAGTGGCAAAGGCTCTTCCCCGTTGAACCAGGTAGTTTCAAAAGGAGGGGAAACACTGGAGCCCTCTCTCCAATGTGTTACAGCGCTTGTTTGGATTTTGTAACATCGAAGTAAAGGGTTCTTAAGCACTCACAGTCTGACAAATACACACAATATGATCACAAACATCTCCTCTCCTCACAATGCTACGTGGAAAGTATGGGTCCAGTTGACCTCTGTGACAGTTCAACAAGTGCAGTGACGCCAACTTGTTCTGCCATCTGCATAGTGAAATTGCGGTCATATGTATGGCACAACACTAACAAGGCTTTAAATAGGTTTTGAAGCAACAGAGGTATATATTTTCCTTTCAAAGCCTTGTATCACCTTTTGGAGTACAAAAGTAATACTTGCACATCGTGTTAGATCTCTCTCACTTTTTCTGGGCTTTAGTGTGTCAATTTTTATGAATAATATGGGAAGGATATCTGTTTCCCAAAGAACTCTCTAACAAAACTCTTACTGATTTCAAACAAAAAGACTCTCCCTGAGTTCCCATCAACCTAACTATGGCAGTATGTTGCATATAGAATTTGAAAGTGCATATACAAATAAATACAAACAAATATAAACCCCATGAAATTATATAATAATGTTAAAAATGAGAGTCTGGTATTTTTATCTCATAATTTCTAATCACATTTCATTAAGATTAATAGCAGCTTATTTCCCTTGTGTTCATGTCACAGTTGGTTTTAAATCACTGTCTGTTATGTAGCCTGACAATTTTTCATGCAATTACCTTTCAGGAACTGGTATAACTGAGCAATAAACTAGCAGCAAAACAGACATTGGTCTACTAGAATTAAACATAAAAATGCAGTCTAAATCTTGTTATTTGGATGATTTGCTTGTGACTTGAGATGACTTTAAAACTGGAAAGAATTTTGAACTTGGACTTTACTCAGTGTGCTGTACTTTTGAGGTTCTTTTTGCTTAGTGAAGGTTACATATGGAGTTTCATAAAAGCATGCATAAAAATCTGTAACCTCAAGACATATGAACAAATTAATTTAGACAAAATGGGACAATTTATCCCTGGGGTAACTGCATGGAAGTCGGTGGCAGTAAGCCAGACACTGATTTGGACCATCAAATTTTGTGTCATTTACTTAGAAGTTGTTTCCAGTTGGAGCTGGTTTAGTCCAGGTTGGCCTAGTTCAAGCTCATTTGGGAGAACCACTGTCTGCAGATTTTGAGGGCCATGGCCAGCAATTCAACTCCAGGAACGTTCAGGATTAACAGCCTTTGCATGGGAGATTTTACTAACTGGTTGAGACAGCTTCACTGTTCTTAATCCTTGTGAATATAAATGGATATAAATATTGGGGAATACATTCTGCAGAGAGAAATAAGCTTCAGGCACAACAGACAGGGTTATAAAATATTAGCTGTCTTTATAAGCAAAACGTTCCTCTCTTTTTTTTGACGTACACTATTTGTGGCTGCTCCAGCTTCCTTTGAACTCAGTTTTGCCTTTGATTTAAATGGGAACTCTACGGGGCACAGACAATTCTAGTCATGGCTTTTTCACTTTTCCACTGCTTCATTCTAACAGTGCAGAGTTTCTGACTCCTGACCGCTGACACCGGTGGCTTTGAGGGAACCAAGTAACTTTTCTGCATCTCTCCATCTTTTAGCGCTGACAGCTGCTTGGAAACTGCAGCCAGGCTCCGAAACTTAGATCTAGTTTGGTGCATCTCTTTAATGGCCCGTGTCTGAAAGTTCTGAGTTTTGGACAAAGTTTAGATTGACTATTGTATTTTCAGCCTCAGTGGACTGGAATGATGAAATTCAGAAAAGCCAGACATGATTCTAAATGCAGTTCTGAGGTGATGACAGAGCTCATATTGTTTCTCTGGAAAGCACCGGTGTTTCCACTGCATCAGAAAAGATTCAATAACACTTAATGTGTGTGAAGTGCTTTGAAGGTGAAATGTGCTATACAAATGATACATTATCATTATTTATAATAATGCTACAGTGTGCCTCAGGAAATAATCATGGAACTTAATAAGAAGTTAATTGTCCCTCATGTTTGTTTTTTTTCAACATCCCATAAAAGTTAATAGAAAAACTACAGTCCTGTTCTCAGACTCCAACATAATGGTTCAAAAGACCTATAAGAAGGACATATTTCTCCCTTTGGAGAATCTTATATGACAATTTCCTAGAGAATCTTACAAGTTTAATTTTGGGGTTTTTTTTTTTAGATTTCACAATACATAGAATAAGAGATTATTAATCCAAGAATCTGTTTTTCACATGCTTTGTGAAATTGTCAGTTCAAAAATCAAAGGCTTCTTATACTCTACAGAAGAAATAGAAGCATTTTCAATCGGATTTCTAAAGAAAAAATGAAATTTCCTTCTGCCTGTGTGTTCTGGAAAATCACGAGCTGCTATAAAGTATTTAAAATTTATTTACGGGGGGTTAGTTAACGTAACTTCAGTGTAGAACCTTTGGTGCCTGAATGGAATTTTACTAGTCAGCATTATTCTCACCCATTTCCACAAGACATAAAAGCAAATACATCAATTTTATTTATATGCTGATGTCTCTGTTTTCCTGTCTTCTCTTTCTGTATTTCTGTCTCTATTTTTCGATTCCTTGACTGCATTTTTCCACTTCTCCTAGTTGTTAATAGGAAGATATTTTACTGACAAACTGTAATACAGCGATATTTTATTACTTCTGGAAGAAATATTTAGGGAAATAAAGTAACGTGGAAGTTACTGAAATGAGAAAAGTGAGAACATCGTCTGTTTTAGTGAAGTTCCATCTGCAAAAGTGACTTACTGTTGATTTTCTCTGACAGCCCTTGCTTCTTTAACCAAAACAAACCCAAATTACATTTGAAATTGAAAGAGTTGGCTGAGTAGAATTAGGAGGAACTACTTTACATTTCTTATGAAGTTAAGAGGGAGTGTTAAGGAGTACTTCATTAATTTCGGTCCTTTGTGAAAAGTCATCAGCCTTGAGACTTACTGGTGCAGCAAAGAATTTGAGAAGTACAAATATTCAGAATACTCTGTGGAGAGTTTATCTGCATATTGCTCTGTCTGGTTTTATGGATGTGTGGAGGTCTGTTGACACTTTTTTTGTCCCGCTTCAAATTAATTGAACTTTACCCCCACTAACTAGCTCCCCAGAGCTGGGGCGCTAGCGATGAGTTCCCAGAGGCTTGAGAAACAAGAAAAGAGAAAACAAAAGTAGTCAAAGCGGCTTTCACTTAGATAAGAAGAAGCTTTTAGAAATAAGGAATGTATTGTGGAATTTACAGATTACCTAATCCCGGGATTTGCCCGTCAGTACAAAGAACCCTGTCTCAAAAAGGGAAGAATGGGACTGTCAGGCTGCATTTCAAAAGGCACTTTAGCAGCAGTGGTGTCTGGAGGGGAAGAGATGTGGTGGAAGCAGAGATCTGACTGGACTGGGGAGAAACTGGGGTTGTGCTTCATACACAAGAAGCTCTAGTTGTAGTAGAATGAGGTAGTGGGAGCACACGTTCTAAGGCTAGTGAGCAGAAAGGGTGTCCACATCCTCCTTTATGTCTTGAATGGTGCTTAGAATATGAAGGTCAAGCGCAGTGATGCGTTGGGCTGGTGACTGAACGGGCTGTTGGCTGTGGTACCCATGTGCTGGTTGAAGCAGAGGAGCCCTTGAGAGGCTTGAAGCAGAGGAGCCCTATGCCTTGAGAAAGATGCTGCGTGCCAGAAGGGTCTCTGACTGCTGAATAAAGCCAGAATATGAAATATATTTATTAAGAAAAATAATAACGCTAAAAGTAGATGTGGCACATTTGAGATGGATTTGGGATTCCTCATAAACCTGTTCTCCAACATGGGGTCAGTTTTCCAACTGGAACATGCTGTCCAAGGAGCTTGGGCTGCAGAGGGGAAAGATGCACCTATCATCTTGTAGTCAAGGGACCTACAATGGCATTTGCAGAGTGGAAGTATTTGGCTTTCAGCAATAATGTCTTTTCCTGTATATGCTCGTTTAATTTTGGTTTATTTTGCCAAGTAATCCAACATTGCTGTGGGATGTACCAAAGCTTTTCCAAGTTATTGTCAAAAAATTATACTTAGAAAAGTCCATTTTTTTAGCAGTCAAAACTACTACATTCCCTCATCTTCTCCTGCTGGCCAGCCAGCAATCAGAATTCCTTCAGAGAACTGAAATTCAGGGAAATAAAAACGTTTTTGAGAAACAACTCTTTGGCCTGTGCTTCCTTTATTCTTTTACTTTAACTTAAAGTTATTATTTTGTTTATAGCCCATTCCTTCAATTCCTTCAGTCTTATTTCATCTTTCATCTGTGTAATTTCTCAAAGTCTCTCACATGCAAATAGTGAAATGAGTGCAAGACAAAACTTGACTTGTGCCTTTGTTGAAAGGGCTTGTCAGTCAAGAATCTTGTGCCTCTTCTTGAAGAAGCTGCACTACAACAACAATTTTGTAATTTTCCTCTGGAGTGATTTGTCTTTATAGAAGCAGCTGGGAAACCAGATGGAAAATCTGTGGTTTTTCTCTCTCTCTTTTTTTTTTTTATTTATTTCTGATTTGCTTAAGTAAGTTCTCTGCCATCAGAGTTGGTTCCTTTTCTCAGGGAATTGATGTGGCTGATATGTACTCAGCAGGAGGCTTGAACATTTCCTCCTTTTTAAGAAATTACCTCCTCTGTAGCATGGTGTTGCCAGGTCAATGGTGGGTTTGTTGACCTTTTGTAAGAAGCCCATAAAGGATACCCTGTGGTAGCCAGGTGGCCACAAAGGATGTACATAGAAAACAAGTTCTGGCTTAAGACTAGTGTCTCTGAATTGACCTGGAATAATTTTTTTTATTTTTCATAGTGGGCTCCAAGTAAAAGCAGCATGTCCCAGATATTTACCTGACCTAAACTTTCTCTCTTCTAACCATTTTGTAGCTTAGAAGATGTAATCAGACTAGTTCCATTTGCTTCCTTAAGCTCGGCAGTAAAACAGAGGGAATTTCAGTTCAAGAGTACTCTCTCTTTCAAATAGTTTCCACAGGGCATTTTCCAGCCTCAGAACTAGCACACCGTTCTGGATCTGAGCCATGATTTAAAGTTTCTTATCCGTTTTGATGGTACCAGTTAAAAGCCTTTCATCTTCCCCCCGCTTTGATACGTCAGTGACAATTTGGAAAACAAAAGTGTGTGTAGACTTACCCTTCCTGACAAAGCCAAATAGTACCAAAGTCTGCAATGCCAAATGTTTGTGTCTTATTTGTAGCTTTGGGTATTTCTGGCTCTGATAGTTCTGACATGGATTTGCTGAACTGCTGTCTTCAGTTTTAACAAGCTACACATTTAAATGTGCTGTTTCCTGATATGTCTTCCACTGTCCTCTAGCCAACTGAATAGTCAAGGCAGAGCAAGTCTGGCTTCAGAACTTTAAAATTTGATAGAAGCATAGAAAATGAAATGTTACTGCTTAAATAACTAACTTTGATTCTATTCATACAATTCTGGAAGAGACTTGTTTCCTTTATTTTAGTGGGCAAGTGACATTTCTCATTGTCTTTTGTTGAAGATGTTTTCCCTGTGAAGCTTCTTATCTTACAACTTGTGAGTACCTGATTTTGCTGATTTTAGTTCAGCATGTAGTTAATTTTTTTTTGAGTGGAGTTTATCATAGCCTTTGTTCTTCATAGTGGGGGCATAGCCTCTGTAATTTTGAAAAAAATAATATGAAAGAGCATCCTCATTTCACATCTTGCAGTACTATCCAGCAGAGCTTGTCTTTCAGAAGATATTCGCTCTACTTTGCCTGAGGTATGAATCTTAGAAGTAAATTAATAAACGGCAATATTTATTGCATCTCAATAATTACCATAATTTTAATTATCTTAACCATACAAATTCACATGCACCTTTGCAAGCAGTGCTGTCACCTCCTCTGGCCTTTTAATTGCTACCATGTTAAACTGTATCTCAACCATTATAAATTATTTCAAGACCTCTTTTACTAATCTGTCCTTTTCTGACATTATCGTGGCACTGACACACATCGGGCAACTTGAGCAGACGTGAATTCAACTCTGATCATCAGCGGATGGATCAGATGTGGTCAGAGTGTTGGCTGAATTTTTGCCTCCATGAAAAGGGATTTGGTAAAACAGCCTTTCCATTTTCACAGAATCGCATAATTGTTATGGTTGGAAAGGACCTCTGAGATCACCAAGTCCAACCTCTCACAACAACACAGCCCCCTCCTTACAATCTCGGCAATGACAGCTTGCCTTGAAGTGCCACGTCCACATGTTTCTTAAATATCTCCAGGAATGATGACTCCACCACCTCCCTGGGCAGGCTGTTCCAGTGACTGACCACTCTGTCAGTGAAGTCATTCTTCCTCATATCCAGTCTAAACCTCCTCTGCTGCAACTTCAGACCATTTCCTCTGTTCCTATCATTACTCACTTGGGAGAAGAAGCCAGCACCCACCTCCCTACAACCTCCTTTCAGCTAGTTCTCAATGTCCTTATTTTGTTGAGNCAACCTGCTTTCAGGTAGTTGTAGAAGATGGTGAGGTCTCCCCTCAGCCTCCTTTTCTCCAAACTAAAACCTGCCCAGTTCCCTCAAACCTCTCCTCACAGGACTTGTTCTCTAGACCCCTCATCAGCTTGGTAGCTCTCCTCTGGACATGCTCCAACACTTCAGCATCCTTCTTAGTGTTCTCAATGTCCTTATTTTGTTGAGCAGTTTGTGATTCCATCAAAAACATGCCATTTTCTGAGTGATTAACACACTTGCAGGCACACACTGGCACAGCTGTGCCAGGTACTTTGTAAACCAAGTGAGCGCTTGTGACAGGCACCGCTCACTGTTTGCTGAGATCTTAGGTTTCCCTGTGAGAGAGTCACAGGTGAGACAGTGACATTTGGAAAGTCTCCATTGTGCTGCATTTCCCCACAGAAACCGGTGTGAACTTCGAGAGGGCTCTGGGGCTGTACTGCAGCTCCAGACAAACCCCACAGCTGGTTCCTGCTAGATCCTACCCCCAAGGCACCGTTGCTCTTGGGCGTTAATTGCTTACCAGAAAATGATGCAAGAACCCCTTTAAACACCATCGGGGCACCACGCTATCAAAAGTCAGAGAGTGACGTTTTGTCTTGAATCTTAGAGTTAAATCAGGAGCTTCTCATCCCCTTGCAATGGGCAATCACATAATATCAGGGATTGGAAGGGATCTTGAAGGATCATCTAGTCCAATCCCCCTTGCGGAGCAGGAGCACCTAGAGCAGGTCACACAGGAATGCGTCCAGGTGAGTTTTGAATGTCTCCAGAGAAGGAGACTCCACAACCTCCCTGGGCAGCCCCTGCCAGTGTTCAGTCACCCTCACCGTAAAGAAGTTTTTTCTCATATTCAAGTGGAACCTCCTCTGTTCCGGCTTGCACCCATTACCCCTTGTCCTATCAGTGGACGTCCTTGCCCACTGAAGTCTGTACCCTCTCCCTTCTCACTGGGGACATGGATGTTTCAGATGGCTGCAATGTGACAGGCTGGAAGTGGGGGGGTCTGTGTTGGTTTGGTTTTTATTGCTGTAGAGGTGCATTTTTTTTTTTGCTGCAGAAGCTACAGATGGCAGGACATTTATCTACCTTGACTGATTTAAGACAGTGCAGGGTGCAATATAGGACTTTGGGCTTTCAGTTTCTCTGTTTCAGAGGCAGAGAGTGAAGCAGCAGAGATGCTGTTCTGGTAGTCAAGGCAACTTACCAAATCCCATCTGAAGATAAAGGGATCGCTGACATATTTGAGGCGAACAATATGTCTTGGCGTTGCTCCTTGACCCTTGTTTGAGAGCCAGATGGTAAATGTTTTCTTGCCAGGGTTCTATGTAGAAAACAGACAAGTTATTTTGCTAAGGAAATGGCAGGCATGTCAGAATCAATAGCCTTGGAAAGCTCACAGTGTGTGCTTCCTCCTGACAGACTGGGGGAAGCTGAGGATAGCGGTGAGCCGTAACAAGGCAGGCACAGTGAGAGGTGATTCTGTTCTGCGAGCAGGGCAATTTCCTTAACAACGTATTACACGCTTCTGCCTTCTGTTTAATGCTTACAAGGAACTGTTAGAAAGTGGATTGCAGCACAGTGGACTCTCGCCTTCAGGTGTCTATGGATAGTCTATAAGCCCACATGGCAAAGATGGGTCAGCATCTCTTGTCTCTGGCCATAAGGATGTGTTACAGCCTATTGTACGGAGCTGCTACCGCCCACAAAACTGCTGCTTGTGACCCTTATTTATGCAGGTGCCATGGTTAGAGATATGGAGGGATGTTCAGCCGTAGCTGTCTGAACTCGGTGTTTTTCACGTGCAGTCTGTGGCTCCACTGCTTGTCGGGAGGAAAGTGCCACAGGCAGCGTGGTTTACGGGAACTTCCCTCTTGTGTTGTACAAGAGGAAACACTGGAGAGAAGGAGTAAAGCAAAGTGTAGAGGAGGATTTGACATTTAATATGGCCAGAGGATGCCACTGCGCTGGGAGCTTTCTGTGCTTTTCTCCCGCTAGTATAAACATGCCGTAGATTTATGTTTGCTTAAATTTGAAATTCAACCAGCTTCTTTAAAACAAATTGCAGAGTCACATAAAGGAGAAGAATCATGGATAGAAATGGTTTACACGTTTGAAGAGAAATTGGAGAGTACTTAAATGTGGTAAAGTGTTGTGGAATGATTTACAGGACTGTTTTTGGGGTGGGAACATTTTAAATCACTTGAATCCTTATAGGATAATTAAACAGCTTACAGGACATGGTCTTTTCAAAGTATCTGGTGCAACTGGAATCCTCTATTACTGGATTTAGAAATACACTTATACTCAATTTGTAGCCATGAAGAACATTTTAACAGCCTATTTAAACATGGAAGCAAATGAGGAGATATACTAGGTACCAGACTCTCAGCTCTGCTAGTCAGGTTTAGAATAAAACACAAACTTGCAAATGGGAGTGTGGAATTAATTTCAAAAGATTTACTAACTTATGAAACTAGGCAGAGGGATTTAATTAAAGTCAGAGATGAGAGGTAGCCAGATTAATCTTGGAGGCTGGATTATTTGATGAATGTTGCCCTTTTGTCTGTTCTTAGTTGATATTAATTTCTGGCACTGTATTCGTTTTCCATAGAGATATGCCATTTATTTTAAAGAATTCTTAGTGCTTGGGATAGTTAAACAGCTTTTCATTTCAGCTACTTTGTTTTGTGATGTATTCTGTCGACAGCTTATCATCATCATCTAAATCACAAGACAGCCTTACTAGTCTTACCTTAGATGACTGTTTTCAAAACAGACCATTTTTAAAAGCATCCACCGAATGGAAAATACCAAGCATCAAATATAAAAGAATGACATCCAAAAAAAGAGAAAAACAACCATTCAAAAAGAAAAAAAATAATCAAATAATCAACCACCCAATCACAGGGATGCATAAAAGAAAATTCAGTCACCTCAATGTTAGGAAACAACAAATCAAAAGACTAAAAATGTGGCTGGATTTAACAACTGTTTGGAATCTAACCAAATTGTCAGGAATCCAGAAACAAGTTTCCTTGCAACAAGCCCTGGATGCACCAAATGTGGTTAATATTTCTCCTGGAGTCAAATGTTACTGTTTGCCCTTGACAATGTAATTCCATTTTCAGACTAAGGTCAAAATCTGACCTTATTTCTTTCAGAAGCGGTTCTACCCATCCTTTGTAGGACTCATCAGCATTATGATGAAAAACTATTTCAAACCATGGTCGGCAATAGAAGCACTATCTGGATGAAAGGTCTTTTAGTAGCACGAGTGTCACTTCTTTGAGGATTCGGACCTGTTTGTAAGGTAGGAAACACACTTACTCTAAGAACGTCTAGTGAGTATGTGTTTTAAAAAAGAACCATAAGCCCAAAGAGTTTTTCATCGACAGCTCATAACCTTCAGTTAAAAATACCCCTCACACATGTTAGTTTTTGGTCCTCTATATTTGCTCTCCATGGAAAAGAAGGCTTTTGTTCATGTTTTTAAGTTAAAGAATAGTCTTTTTCTTCTACTTCTCAAAACACTATTTTGTTAAAAGTTCATTTTTATATTTTTCCCGCTTTCAGCTACTGTAAAACTTTTCCAAAACACACACTTAAACCAGATATTTTCATATCAACATCCATAAATCCCCTAATTTTTAGAGGTTTGGAGAGATTATCAGAGGGGATTAGCGTTTCTCTCTTGGGCTTTGGAAGGCTGTGTTGTTTGAATATGTCATTTTAATCGGTCCCTGTTTGACATCCTGAGTGACGAGATGCATTCTCATCAATATGGACCTCCATCATTTATAGAACAGCTAATCTGGCCCACTTTGCTGATTTTAGCAACGATTTTCAAGGTGGAAGGCTTTGCAAGTTTATATGAATGATAAGCATAAAGGTGTTATTCTCTGACATATTTCAAGATAATATATAGGAGCAGTAGGTTCTTCTATTTTGCAGACTTCTCATGCGTGCTGAACTTATTTCGGCTCTGGAGCAGGGTATGGACAACTGAAAAAATATTACTAAATGAAAGAACTCTATCAGAATGCCTTAAAGCAGTGCAGTTGTTCCCTTGTTCTTTTTCCTACTTCTTTTATGTTTTTTCTTATTTTGTGTAGTAGAGTGCCTACAGCAAACACCACATTGCATGGCACCATATAATAAGTATGTTGGCAGGTTGGGAATTAATAAAGAAATTAGAACTGGGGATAATTCAGGTAGTAAGTTCTCTGCTGCCTAAAGAACCAGAAATGTTGTATGTTAGAAGCATGTTTATACCACAAACAGAACTTTTAGACTAACAGTAGAAATATTGTGCTTTAACAAATCTTTCTGATTATGTACAATATTCCTTTGGTACTTTTTTATTAATAGTTTCATTGCTTGCAAAGGATTTAAGATCCAATAATGTGGTTTTTTTACGGGACATTTCCAGATGGTAGTCTAAATTTGTACATTTTTCTGTTCCATGTTGTCACAGTTAAGCAGAAAGCAAACACAAGTTTCTGAGACTTGTGTGTTAATTTTTCTGCATTGCTAATTACATTCCAAACATGGGTAGACATGCCTAGGCTTATGCTGGCATATTTGTATGAATATGTGCACTAATTGTAGTAATTTCTCAAAGTCAAGAAGAGCTTATGTCTGTTTGGAGTGATGTTTCCCATTCTACTGCCATCTCTGGCTATACCCGAAGGAATCACAGAACTGCTAGAGTTGGAAGGGGCCTGAGAGGTCAGCTAAAAGTTAAGATGAAGGCCAGGCTTCTCTTAAAACTAACAAGTCTTGTTGGCATATAATTACATGCATTGGAACATGTTAGAAACTGACCTAATATTTCTAAATTTGTTAGTGGCACAGCACAGTCAGGAATATCAGTATTTGTTAGACTCCATTAGCAAACGGCTGGTAACACCGAAATGTGATAAATCGGAAAGGGAATATTCTTCTCTTCCTGTCCTTTGTTCTATTTTCTGCCTTTATTTCATTGGCTTTATGCTTAGCAATGCCCAACAAAGGTTTTAAAGCATTTTAGTGGAATATTGATAAAGCATTAGGATAAGTAATGAAATTTATATGATAACCTCCACTCTGGCATGACAGTGTAGTCGGAATGAAGATTATTCAGCTGGGACAGAGGTTGTAGCCTTAAAGCTACTCTGCTTCAACCGTTACCAAAGCTCCTGCCATTCTCTCAAACGATCTGTTTCCAGGGGCCATGTGAAGCACTACTTAGCGAGAGAGCCCTCCGTCTGTGACTGCCATTTCATGCTTCGGTGTTTTACTGTTAAACACACTCTTAAAGTGCAAGGAGTGCTGCTTGTTACCACTCAGATGGTCGTACGGTATAACAGTGCCCCTTAAAGAAGAGTTTGTTCAAACTCTCTGCCCTCCACGTTAAGAACATTACACGTGCCAGTTGATTGCAAGGGATAAGAGAAGCCCTACACCTGCATTTTATTGTGTTTTCACTGGTGCCAAAAGGAGGTTAGCCAGTAGTATTGTGGTATTTGGGTTTAACGTCCCTTGTGTTTGTCATACGTGAAGCTCTCTTGCTTATGTGGCCACCAGGCCCTCAAATTTCAGGGCACTCAGACCTACTGCTTTTGGGGGTGGCTAAAGACTGTGCCGTCCTGTAGCACTGCTGGGGTGCATTTAACGGGCAAGCATATGTGACTCATGGGTAACAGGAAAAAGGATTTTGTTAGAGTAAATTTTGTGGCTGGGAAAATTGACTTTATTCCCCCGGATACCTACTCTTTAACTGATGTGTTAAATAGAAGCAGCAACCTTCAAAGCAAAGGACAGCTTAAGGACGAGTGTTTGAAGCTTGACTGGATTTGTGTTTCTGGGCTCAAGTAACTAACTATCCAGGCAAATACTTTGGGATTTTAAACTTGTAAATCTTTCAAACTGTGCTATATTTGTCTAGGAGTTGAAGCCACTTCTCCTGTCTGCCTTTAAATCGTTTTGGTCCTATTGCTATGGCACCAGAAATTACTCTTGATTGCCAGCCAAGAAATATGGCTGGCCTCCTTTGGCTTTTCATAAAGTGGATGTTTCTCCTTCATTTTCTTCTGAGAATTGCCTTTCCTCAGCCCTTTTCCTGAAGACTGGAGAATCAGAAAAGCTATATTAAATGTATTTTAAAATCCTTACGACTGAGGTGTAAGAGACAATGATATGGAGACTGTGGTGTAAATTAATATAATTGTAGTGACTTCACCACAGCCTTGTCTAACTGTACTTGGAGAAAGGTCACTGCTTTACTAGTAAGAAACTGCAGTAGTAGAAATCTATATCCAGAAGATGAAGTAGCAATTTCACTAGTAAAAATACTCCGAAAATCTTAAGTGTAGTGCTTGAGAGCTACTGTGACAAACCAGTATTATATATTAGGCTTGAATATCAGACGTAGAAAGAAAAGGAAATATTCTACTTTGTGTTTTTGTATTCTCTGGCTCTGATGCAGTGTCAGCTTGACTAGATCTGTTAAAGAGAGGAAAGAAAAAGAAAGTAGTATTCCCTGAGAATGCAGGGAGTAAAAATGATACTGTTTTAACTGATGTATTTAGCAGCAGGAACATTTTATTTCTCCTGTGCTGTAAAACTGTGTTACGACTGCTGTCTCTTGTCTAAAGACTTATTTTGAATTCTGTCTTTCTGGTGCACTATAGAGGCTATAAAAGATCAACTTTCCTGTGAATATGAGCCTCTGCACCCAGCAGAAACATAGTGATCGGGTCTGGCCATCAAGCAGATAATGAATGTTACGATTAACATTAAAACCATTAATATACTGCAGCATATTAAAACAGCCCTATAGTCCAGGAGGTGTTTGGAACCATGACCAGAAGCTTCCCAGGGTGCAAGATGGGAAGCAGAATATTTTCAAGTTATAACTACTTTCAAGTTATAAATACCAATACTACTTTAGGACCAAATTTGCTATGGTCATACACAAAAAGAGGGACATGGGCTGTGCACAATCCATTACAGATATTTACCCTGGATATTGTGAATATGTCGTTTGAATGTTATATGTATAATAACCAGCTTTTAGTGTATATGCTTTCTTTCTGTACCTGTCTTTCTATCTGTCTATCTATCTATCTATCTACTGAGTACCATTTTGTAAACATCCAGCCTCTGGTGCATTTAGGAGGACAGAGGAAATGTGTGGTTGCTATCTCATGTGATGCAATAGCTGCAATGAGATCATTTCATAGCTATCTCTCATTCTACAGCCGTAAATTGAGATTCACTCACACCTAATGCAGCAGCCTTTTATTGCATTAAAGTGTTAAACATTACACTGTGTAAACCCATGCTAGTACGAATATTACTGGTCATAGTAAAGGCAGTAGTTCTAATTCTAGGCAGGTAGTTCACAGGGTTGTTTAAATATTCATTATGCATATGCCTAAAATGTCAGTACATACTCTTAAAATTTCACTACTTGGGTTTTCAAGGTCCTAATTAAAATAACCATATGCAGTAGCTGATATCTTCTCTTTCTATACTTAACATATCCCTACATTATAGCTGCAGTAATCTGGATCAGGCTATGAGAAAGGTGAATGAGTTTTACTGCTACCTGACAGCATTGTGTAAAACCTGCATTATTGCTGGGTGAGGAATACGTAGCAGTGCCAGCTTGCTCTTTTCCTTGGGCACGTTATGCATTTCTTTCAGTAATTTGTTTCTCACTGCTATTAGCCGTTAAGGCCACTTTGGCTTGAAAAAAGGAGCATTACACTTAACATTTACTTAAAAAAAAATGCAAAAGAAGGAAAGGAGAAAACTATGTTGACACCGTTAACTGCGCGTTCTCTCTACGTTGATGCAGAAGGGGATAGAGAGAGTAAAAACAGCATACGCACACAAAGCGTCTCATCCCTGCTAGACAAACCACAGGGCTTTGTAGCACCACAAAGGACCGTCACTGTCCTGACAGCAATTTGAAGATTATCCTCTGGGAGGACTGCATTTCAAAATAAACTCAAAGCATTGTAAACTTCAGAAAAGGCCTCAGAGACTTGGTCTGCGAGAGAGTGGGTCCCATTTGGCAGCCGCAAGCAACGTTTGTGGGATTTGAGGACCTGCCATGCCGTCTTAAGGGAGCAATAATGCTTCCAGGGGGTGGTGTAGGAAAGGAGGGTGAGATAACAGGTGAAGGACAATACTGCCACATTAAAAATCTATTTCAGAAAAACAAGCAAGCAGTATTGCCCCGAAATCTTCTTTGTGACTCGTGGAAAATATTTGTCTTTTGATTACCTCAGACTTAATTATTTTTCAGCAGTATCTCAGCTAGCCTGTCATCTAGGCAGCTCCCAAGCTACTTGGAGCACGTGTGATACAGGGCAGCACCCAGCGGTTGTACCTCACTTGGCTCTGAAGGAGCTTCCCCTGGCACTGTGCAGTTACAGTGCGGGTCCTGAGTGAACCCACCCTCCAGGGAGCCGGCTGTTCTCTCGCAGGGGCTACACTCTGCCACACTGAACATGGGCAAATTGTTCAGGTGTCTCTAACTCACTGTGATTCCTGTGTACTTGCACCCTGCAGGCTTCTTCTGTCGCAGGCAAAACCTGGAAGTCTACGTGGGGACCAATTGGTACCAGCTCTAGCAAACCAAAGCCTTCTTTTATGTAACATTCCCATTGATTTAGGTCTCTGGGTACATTCAAAGAGTAGTTAGATATGGTTAGCTGGTTCTCTTTGTTTTGTTTGTTTTGAAATGCATAAGATAAAATAGCTGAACTAGGATTTTGAACCATCTGAAAGCTGTTTAATGCCTGTCTTCTCAAATCACTGCTGCTCCTTGCTGAGCCCATGAAGCAGAGCATCTCTGCTGGATATGCACCCCTCCACCTTATCCAAGTTTTGCCCTGGGAAGAAAGAGAGCAGGGGGGTATCATTTACTGTAGTATGTCTTCGTGCTGGTATATTGTGGTATAATACTCTCTCTGTGGCTATCTAGGTGATTTTCTATGCTGTGGATTAGTGTAATTCCTAACTCTACCCACTGAACTCCCTCAATGGTCTTCTTATCACTTAATGGTGAGGCTTATAGGTCTGTGGTGATAGGTGGCATACAGACTTCCGTCATTTGTTTTTACACAGTGTGGCAGAGATTACAATGCCTGTTTAATAATCCATCTATGAGACTTCAGGCAACAGAAAAAAAAATTATTTGTAGCTTAAAAATGACAATTCTGGAGCAAGCCAAGTGTTAGGAGTCTAACGCTGCTGGTGCTGCAGTACTCTGCAGGGTTCCAGCAGGCAGCACTCCTGGTCCCTGGTGCTGGAAGAGTTGCTAATGGAAATGGGCGATGCTACTAAAAGCTGTTGCAGTCTGTTAAAAATCATTCTTTCCCAAAATTGGGTTGCATCACAATGTTTCTGGTCTTTTCACATTTGGCTTCCACTTATTTTGCCATGAGTACTCCATTGTTTTGTCCAACCATGAATTTTGATACTGTTCAAATTCTGACTCAGATAACAGTAATGCAGAGGTAGCGTTTATTAAAGTATAATCATGAAACCAGAATGAAGCATATAGCCAATGAAGTGTCCTTTTATTCACCTGATGACTAGCTAAAAAACCCCAATGGCTTGGCGGGGATGAACTGCCCAGTTATTTCAATGGGGAAGTCTATTTGAGAATCTTCAAAGCAATACTGATTTAATGTGTTAATGCCCTTCTCCTTAACCACCTTTCTGTTATTATCCAGAGGATGCCTTTGTTTTTGTCCCTCAGCCTCAGCAGTCCTGGTAGCTATAGGTGTGATTCTGACCTCCAGATCTGTTCACTATAAATATGACTAGAAAGTAAAATCCAGGCACGACAGATCCGTGTGCAGTCAGTGGAGATCGAGAAAACCAAAATTAACGCAGAACACTGATCAATGTATTCAGTGATTTCTTGCCAGAACATTGGTTTGTTTTTAAGAGGAACATGCAGAATTTCCAACTCAATATCCCAATGTATCACTGGGTCTGGAGCTTGTATTTCTGTGTATGATGTATTGAATCCTATTCTGTTTAGTTTGCCTTTTTGAATATTCCCCTCTAACCCATACTCCTTATGCAATCACTTTTTACTAATTATGAGATGCCTTTCCCCTTGCTTAGCATTCCTTCATTTGCCTTTTTTTCACCTAGATTATATTTGTCTACCAGGTGGATCCAATTTGGAATGCAAATTTTCCAAATATTGGCTTAATCCAGCCACAGAACTCATGTGCCTCATCACTAAGGACCTTCTGCCTTTCCCAGTGTGTTCAGATAATACACTGACAGCCTGTTGTCAGATGTGATTAGTATTACCTTTAAAGAAATGCAGCATGAGCCCTGCACTGGATTTAACTTCCAGAAATTTATGTGTTGACTGTTAACTTATTTTTGGCCAGTCTCCCACCATTGACAGACTAAAAGCATCCTTTGCTGAAGAGCTTGTGCCCTCTATAAATGTACAAGTCATGAGATGCTTCTACCATACCGTGACTTAGCTGTTAGTAGGATGGTGATTGGCAGTTACCCAGTATTTGGATCTGATTCCCTTCCCACTAAATGAGGAGAAAAGGGCTTGGATCTTTGGAATGTTGCATGTGAGGTCAGGATCACAGAGTTTCCAAACTTAACTATGGAAAAACCTGTTGTACCTTGCGTCAGTTAAAGAAAACCAAACATCAGTAATGAGCAGGTATAATTGAGAAGCCAGCAAAAGCCATCATAAATTCTACACCAGTTGCTATTCCCAGAAGTCAACATAGTCACAAAGAGGATTTGTGCCTTTGAAAAGATGAATTAATAGGTGTCCTCTGTGTTGGTGCTGTTACTTAACCACCGCGGGAGATGGCATCAGAGAGGTGGGTAATACATTAGTTATTGACTACTGAGGGCCATCATGATTTCCCCAGCTGCCCACGGAGTTGGCTGTCAGAGCACACTCTGTGGCCACCAGCTCTTTGAACAAGCTGAGTCTCTTTAGCTTGGAGAAGAGGAGACTGAGGGGCGACCATATTAATGTTTATAAATATGTAAAGGCTGAGTGTCAGGAGGATGGAACCAGGCTCTTCTCAGTGACGTCCTATGATAGGACAAGGGGCAATGGGTGCAACATAGGAGGAAATGTTAAATATGAGGAAAAACTTCAGAGTGAGGGTGACTGAACACTGGAACGGGCTGCCCAGGGGGGTTGTGGAGTCTCCTCTCTTCCTCGCCTGGACGCGCTCCTGTGTGACCTGATCTAGGTGTTCCTGCTCTGGCAGGGAGATTGAACTAGATGATCTTTCAAGGTCCCTTCCAGTCCCTGACACTCTGTGACTCTGTGAGTCCCACAAGCAAAGGGCTGGATCAGTCCTGTTGTAATACGAGCAACAGGGAATGAACTTGAGTGTCTCTTCCCGGGTGAGATCAAAAGAGGAAAGAAACCCTCGTTTTTCCCCCGCATTCTGAGGACTGCAGGCAGAGATACGTGTGTCTGAGTGACACAGAAGCATGAACCTGGTTCTTCACCTCTCCTCTTCTCTCTGAGCAGCAGAACTGCTTGACACTCAGTGATGGCTGATTTATTAACTGGGTTTGGCCTGCGTTTATTGAGTTAGCACAAGCAAAATCACATCTGCCAGCTTCTGCCACTGTGGATGAAAGGTGATGTTTTAATGTGGGTACCTGAACCGCAGACATCCTGAATCTTTTAATTTCAAGACTTGCCCATTCCTGCAAATTACACTATTCCTTATGATACATGGGTAGGTTTTGCCTAACGTTTATTTAAATATATTTATTCATAATTGTGGTATCTAGTTCTATATATAGTGTCTTTATATATATCTGTGCAGCCTGGTTCAGAATCACAAAGCCGTTGATAGCAAGCAGCACAAATATTTACAATCCAAATGAGCACGCAAAGACATGGTGTGCTGTTCTGCTGACTTACCACTGGAAGCACATCATGCATGGCTGAACACCAGAGCATTAAAAGCTGAGAAAATGCTAAATGGTGCTGATGTACAAAAAGGTCCCCAAAGGCCAGACTCCAACAGATTTATTCCGTGGAAAATACAATCTGTGTCCAGACCCTTGTACAACAGGAGCTTTAATCTGTTAATCAGTAAGACTTAAAGAATTATTTTTATTTATGACAGCACCCAGAATGTTTAGGCTGTGTTCAGCCATATGGAGGCATGGTATTTAAAACGTCTCTGACTTCATAGATTCCACATGGGAGGAGGATAGTACAAAGCAAAGCAGCCAAACACAGTAACACAAGAGGAGGGTAAGTGCTAGTGTGTGTGTACACCACATGTTAAACTAAATGCTTAAGGTAAGAGTTGGTGCTCGAAAATATACTGAACTGTGGGACAACAGATCTGAAGGTGACGTATTTGCAAACCAGAGCTGAGATAGCTGAGATTTCCAAAGCTGCCCTGGATAAATAATACAAGTCTTCTGTATGTGTTTATTCTAAATTCCTAGACCGCTTTGCAAACCTCAGGCTGCTTTCTTGAGTACTATGACCCACTGTAAAAGAAAAGGTTACATTTTAAAAGAAAAGGCAATTAAATTTCTCTTCATATGTTTGGCAAATGAAGGTGAGAGGCAGCTGGGACTATTACCTGTTTAATAGGTTAAAACTATATAACAAGGGGTCGAAAATCCCTTTTCTGGAACCAAGGAACCAGACCAAAATGAACTAGTCATGTATTGTTATATAGGAAAACTTGAAGCATCTTTCCTTTGGTTTGGCAGAGTTTACTAGAGAAACAGCAAAATGAAAAGCATTTATCTCAAGACCAATATCCTTTCTGAGCGCTTGATAGGATTTTTTTTTTGTGTGTGAGTTTAACTGAAAGGGGAACGTGTCAGAGGTCATTCCATATTTAGATATTGAAAAATCAAATCCACCTCTCATTCTCTAGTATGTGCCTGATGATTAATATTTTGTTGCAAAGAACCGAGTGTTCAACTTTCATGTTACAATGCCATTACTTTTCCTTTATTGCCAAATCTCTGGTTCTCTCAAGGTAGCTGAGCCTTTCAGGTATCCAGGGTCATGTTTTTCATGCGATAAATATACTGTTTTTACAGAAAGACTGAATAAGGTTGTTATGTCTCATTTCAAGTGTTTGTTTTTTTTTAAAACTCAAATGTGAAGGGATTTATGTTAAATGGAAAGAGATTCCTGGGGTACAAGGTAAAGAGGAAAAGCTCAAAGGGAGTGGGGTAAGTGCTGCATAATCAGTGAAAAAGAGTCAGGAAAACAGAGCTCAGAAAGGTTAAGGTAAAGGCCAATAACACATTGCACGTACTTTTCGTATCTACCAGAATGTTTTCTTTAACTAGAAAAGCCTACGAGTGTGTTTAAAGCAAATCTCTTTAGAAAATCCAGAGTTCAAATCACAAGCAATGAGCTTTATCATCAGTTGGCATTTTGTAATAAAAAATAATGGGTTTGGGGTTTTTTTTTTCATCTTTCTATTTTTATTTTTTTATTTAATAAACAAACTGTCATCCCCCTGAAGGCTCACCTGTACCCCACTGGTACTGGAGACTGGAGATGGCCATCTCCCAATACACATTGAGCTTCAGCGGAGGAGACCGGAGAGAAAAATCAGAACTGGCCAAGATCTCTAAAAGCACCTCTGCTTCTTTGAGGCACAGTTCCAAATTAGTGACCAAAAGTTCGCACAAAGGCTAATCAGCCCTCACTTTTCAGACTGTCTCCTTATGGCCAAAGATGTATTTTTACTTTTTTGTTTGAATATTTTAAGGTCAGGTTGGAATTTGTTTTGGTGATGTCGCACAAAGATACCCTGTTTACATGGCTTATCGGGTTTAATTCCTGTTGGGCCATAGAGATGGTTTAATTAGAAAATATGTCATGTGTATTCCAGCTAGTGTCAATGAACTCCAAACCTATTACTGTCATGTTTATGACTACTGACACATTATGCTGTAATTAGCAATAAACTGTCCTCTGCAGAGGGTACAGGTGTGACGTGCCTGACTTTGCATGAAAAACCCGGGTTAGTTATGTTGCTGGGTAAAGTAATTTCAAGTTCCATCCCTTGAACAGAGTAGATGCATTATGAAGTTGTCAGAACTGCTAGATGGTTTCATTAATTTTCTTTGTGGTATTTGAAAGTCATATCTGTAGTTGCTGTTATGGCTTCGTTTCTGCATAGATCTTTAATGTATTTGTAGAGGTCTCATTGACAGCAAGAAAATTACTACTGGAGCCGGTGGAATAGGTAATGCCTACCTGCAAAATGGTGACTCATCACATTCAAACAAAGGTTGGGAGATGTTTGACCAGAGTAGGCTCTGAGGGGAGGGTGATGGTGTGAGAGATTGTAATTCCCCAGGATAATAACCTGTCTGAACTGGAGAACAGAAATGTTCATGGTTGAAATAAGAACAGGTAACCCTCAGTACAGTTTCACATAAACTTTGTCAGAAAACCATGCTTGTAGGAGGGATTTGGACGTATTTAGGGCATTATGCATGTAAAGCCCGTTTGATTTAGTTTGCAATGTGTATGTGAGAACCTGATAAGTGTGAGTCCCATGCGACGAGGGAAGGGAGAACGCTGTCAGGAAAGAACAGTGTGAAAACCAAAAAGAAAAATGGACAAATATTGAAATGAATAATGTAGTGCTTTGGAGAAGCCAAGAAAGTGAGAAAAATAAGCGAAAAAAGCTCTCAAAAGTGGATGGTGGTGCCGTATTTCTTTTAAGGCAGACAGGGAAAAACAGGGTTTGAAATGGGAGCAATCAGGCTCAGCAGATGTTTGTTGAAGTGTTGCAATATTTATATACAACGGGGTAAGGGAGGATTGAAAAGGTCTTTTCAACAAACTCTCAAACAAAACCCTCCATGACCCGTTTGAATTGATGGGGAAACAGAGTCACAGAGTCAGTAAGAGACTTGCCGGTGACTCCTGAAAGCCTGAGTGAAGGAGCAGAGTTCCTTGCCTTGGAACTGGTCTTTGAGGGTTTGCCAGCCCCTGGCCATCTGCAAGCAGAAAAATTCAGAGTAAAGACTTGTAGCAGTTGAGCTGAGACTTTTTTGCCCATCCCTGCTTGCTGTGAATCCTAAAATTCTAATTATATTTTTGACACAGGATGGTTTCTGTTACCTTCTTCTGGGGCATGTAGCCATGGCTTCTGGTGACAGCATGCTCGAATAACTGGATTAAGAGGAGAACCACTATACTTATTCTCATGTTCCATTGAATAAGTATTTCCAAAGCCTGCCCAAGGTATTGCTCCATCTGGTTCCACCTCGCGTTTTGAAACATGTTTCATTTAATGTGTTTAGTATAGATTTACAATCAGAAAGCCCAAAGCAGAAGTGAGACTAAGCTGGTGCATAATTCACACCTTCTACCGTGTAGGCTGTGCCCTTCGGCTCAGAGCTGATTTTGGTGTGGCGAATTTGAACTGCCTGTGTGCTCCATACATTGCAGTGTGTCGAGACACCCAAATGTGGCTTGAAAATGTGCAGAAATCAAAGCGAGCTGGAAATTACCTAAGAAGACCAAGTAAGCACTGATACCACTGAGGTTATTTTAAATTTCCTGCTTATTTATTTACTTTAAAAAACCAATATCACTCACTGTATTAAAATCAGGTAGCCTCAAAGCCTGCATTCAGGAATAATATATTTTTTAAGAAACGTGGTTTGTTTTTTTTTTTTTAGAATGATTTAATGGTTTCTGGCTTTCCCGCTTGGTTTATTTGCTAAAAACGAAATTAAAAATTATTCGCTTCTGAGCTCCAAGTGTTTTAACTGCATTCTGTGGCCTGTCTCACTTTAGTACTAAATTACAGCTGCCTATATATAATAAAAATATTTAGCAGTGTTTACATAGCAATTCTCCTTCAGAAGGATCCAGAAGTACCAAATAACCTTGAAAGATTATAATATAAACTACACCAAGGCATACTTTCCCCCATCATTGAAATGCAGGCAGGATGCAGGACTGGATAGAGCAATCATCTACTCGGATATGGTGTATCCTGCGTTCCTGTGTTATTGTAGACTGCTCTGGGGAGCATATGCATAGAATTGGAAATGATGCATTACTGTACTTCCTATGTAACTTTTTATTTGGGGTTGTTAAATATAAATATTGCAAAGCCATTTCTGTCATAAGCTTTCTATACTATAATTGTTTCCTCTACTCGACTGGAATATGAAATGTTTGGCTGGGAGTATTAGAGGTTATTTGCAGTTGCCGGACCAGTTCGGTACAGTGCTGACCTTCATGTAGTAATTCCCTCCCTCAGCTCCAGGCGACCACCTGTGGAGCATGAATAGATTAATGGGAACTGTCTGTCACCTTTCTCAAAGTACTAAAGAGTCATTTTATAAAGTAAAATTGTTTTGTTTTTTTAGGTTGCATTACTGGCTTTAGATAAAACATGCTCTCATTTTAGTGACTGCTAGAATTAGGGCTCTGGTGGGAGTTTGAAATGTTCTTATTAATAGATATTCCAGTGGCTCTATGGGCTCCAATCATAGAATCATAGAATCATTTAGGTTGGAAGAGACCCCTGGGATCATCAAGTCCAACCATCAGCCCTACTCTACAAGTTCTCCCCTACACTAGATCCCTCAACACCACATCTAATCTGCTCTTAAACACAGTCAGGGAGGGTGACTCCACTACCTCCCTGGGCAGCTGATTCCACTGACTGACCACTCTCTCTGTGAAAAATTTTTTCCTAATGTCCAGCCTAACCCTACCCTGCTGCAGCTTGCAGCCATTCCCTCTTGTCCTGTCACTCATTGCCCGTGAGAAGAGACCAGCACCAACCTCTCTCCAATGCCCTTTCAAGCAGTTGTAGAGAGTGATGAGGTCTCCCCTCAGCCTCCTCTTCCTCAAACTAAACAACCCCAACTCCCTCAATCGATCCTCATAAGCCTTGTTCTCCAGGCCGAGACAGAGTCCTGTCGTGGTTGTACAGATTCAGTTTCTTCACATCCTGAGGAGACTATAATCCAAATACTTTAGACACTCAAGTAAATCAATCAGTATTTACATAGGTTGCATACAGATTATATGTTAAATAACTGTTCTTGATATTTCATCTTTGTTTACTTCCTCCTCCTCCCTTTCCATTGTGGGATTGCAGAGGTAACTTTCCCCTTGCTTACCCCAGGAAAGAGGAATGCCAGAGAAATTAAAACGATTAAGACAGGCATCAGTTACAGACAGCATCAACTCATTCTTTCAGATATCAATCATCTATTCCAGGTGCCTCAAGTTGGTGCACTTTGGGTGAGTACTAATACCTCATTATGTCCCTCGCTTTCCATGGAGTTTCCTTTGGGTAAAAAAAGGCCGAGGCAGAAATAACAAAGTACAAATGGACATTTACACCTGTCCTGAGGGCTCGACCTGCCTCTTGGCGAGTAACCTTTCTGTGGTATGCCTGAGCTGTAAAGGTTTATACATGGCAGTAAACAAATACAAAAATGAATGGAAACTCTCTCTGTGCTCCCAGGCACTCTGCATTTTCCTGGGGGCAATTAGATAGCAGGAGCAATGTTTTATTGCAATTGCTCCCTCTGGGAGTTTTGCAGAAAGGGGAGGTATGTTTGGGATTCTCGGCATGTCTAGGTTTAACCAAACTGTCTGCGCCTTCATTTAGTCAAGGATATTTCTAAATTCAGTTTTATGTACCTTCAGTTTCACTAATGGTATTAGAGACAACTTGGGACCAGGGAAGTGGTCTGGGACTCCCAGTTTTGGATTCAGTTCTTTGTTCTGCTGAATCACCCCTTCTGACCCTGGGCAAATTCTTCTAACATTCTGGCTTGGATTTATCCCACCTAACTTCTGATATTTAATGAGACACGAAGTAGTCATGCTGTTGCCTAAGGCTCTCTGCATAGTTCATGGACAAAGTGTGGTATTTCTATGTAGCTGTACCAATCTCTTCCCCATGAATATCCAAAAAGCTTTAAGCTGCTGTATTCTTAACGAAAGCATTTCAATTAATTTGACTGCATTTAGGTGGTATGAAACCACAAAATTCTTTGCCTTTGCTACTCTCTGTAAAATGAAGAACGCTCACTTTTTCTCTTCTCCTTTTCTTCCTTGTTATTCTTTCAGGCAAATATTGTCTGCAACAATACAGGTCCGCACAAATGCAGCCTTCATTTCTATTCTGTAAATACAGTACCAGGGCCCTTTAATTGCTGTAATAATACAAATAATAACAGAACCTCTCACTGTTTCAATTGGATTACATATCCTCTGCCAAAGTATGGGGCTATCTAGTTTGCTTTAACTCAGGGGAGGCTGTTAATTATGATTTTGGAATTAAATGTGGCACCTTATTTCCAGATTAAAGTTAATGTCTACCCCTGGCAAAACTTCCAGTGATAGGAATCTGTCCAAGAGAATGATTGGCATGTGTATTACATGAAAGCGGTCCTGTTCTGTGGGTATTGCTTCTTTCCCTACTAAGTAGCCAGCATTCTCTGTTCCAACTAAGCCTCTGTTCCTACTGCAGGTTAATTCTTGTTACTGGGTGCTGAGCCTTGAGTGCTTTCAAAAGATCTAGCCTGCCACTCCACACATACTTAGCTCTCATGGAAATAGGTCTCATCGGTGAAGCAGGCTTCCTGTAGAATTCATGTTTGCTGGATTTCAAGCCTCTTGGTATTTCCAAGGTGTCTTCTCAGTATGCAGGTTAAATCAGCTGGAATTGCTTCATACAGTCCGTGCCTCCATGTGTGTCCTGTCCCACCCCTTCATTCCAGCTAGGGTTAGTTCAGGTAGCGCTTTGATTTTTCAGTGTTCTGATTCTGAAATTCCCCGATTTAATTTTTAATTAATTCAATTTTCTTAGATTTTTCTGCATCCATTTAAGCATAAGAGTCTCTGCAACTTGCCCATACTCTCATCATGCCTAAAACCTCAAAAACCGGTAGAAATTTACAGCGCTTAGGTTCAAATAACAAACTATTTCCTTTTCTCGTCACCTTCCTTCAACGAAACGATCCAAACCACATGATTCTAAATGTTTTGCTATTGCAGCCTTACATCAGTTTTTTCTCCTAGTTTTTGTGGGGAGAACGTAATGCTGGGGCTCACTGTGAATGCAGAAAGTGGCCGTTGTACCTGCAGCTTTTGTCGTCAGACGAGGCTGACTTCTAGACTCTTCTTGTCAGGAATAAATAATATGGTGGCATTTCTATTGAGCGAGCCAGCAAGATCCTCTTCGTTTAAGACAAAGGAGAATGACAGCTATTGCTCTCAGAAGGAAAGCTTAAGCAAAGCTTAATTCCTTCTTATAATTAAGTCTTCAAAATTGATACATGACACATTCAAGCATGGCATTTTTAATTTAATTAATTTTCTAAGTACTAAAAGAGTAACACTGATTAAAAAACTATGGTATGCCAAGCAAAACTTTGTGAATCATACTGAGAATTCTCTGCCTGTGATGCTGCAAGAGCCAAAGGAGGCCCTGGAAGTTCATCAAGGCCACGGTAGGAAGAAAATACCATCTTACGAACGCTGGGCTGGTTCCTCAATCTGTGTTTTCTTGCAAAGGGATTTGGGGTACAAGGCTGAGGGTTCCATGGAGGAGAATCAAAATGAGACCTGGAGTTATTGCATCCCGTTGAAATACTCCTGTTTGAAAAGAAGTTCACACTGGTGGTGTATTAAATACCGTCCTTGTATAAGGCATAATGGACCTGAGTAAAAATAATTCCCAAGGATAAATTTATCTGTACTTTCTCGCTGGCATCGTAAAACAAAACATGTATTTCACCCCTGTGGTGCTGATACTTGCTGCCCTCATCCTCACTGTCTGTTCAAACAGTGGAGCATCAAGTAAAAAAATCAAAGGTACAAATTATATTATATAAATCCTATGTCAGCATGCACTGCTCAGAAGTGTTCTTGTCTGTATATTTGTCTCCAAAAGCTCTCCATCTACTCTCAAACACTTGCCATCCTGGCCCAGAGCTCGCTTAGGTGTTTGGTGCTTGCCCCATCATGACAGTACAAGGAGAAGAGTAGTGGAGAGAGTGCATTAAAGCAGACTCTGGTTTTGCATTTCTCGTGATGGGCTTTATAAAACTAAGTCCTTGTAAGACCAACAACCAGTCATTTGAAGTGGAGAACACCGTATGGGGTCATGCTGAAACTGCACGGGTTAGGAAGAGTCATTTGGAAGCACCTCTAGCTCACTTGTCCTTGGTTTTAATAACTCTTTTACCTCTCCAGCAGGTGTCCCATGTGGTAATTACCAAACCAGCAAAGGACCAGGCATTGATGTTGCTCTGCTGAATTCAACACAGCTAATGTGTAACTGAAGTGTAGGGGAAAACCGTTAGGGATTGTACTGTTACCTGTTCTCCATGTGTCATCAATATCAAATAAACTAGTTCATCAGCAAATTTGAGGGAACAGCCAACAACTGGCTGAAGAAATTCCTTTCTTCTAGCTTCTGGCAAATTTCAAACTAAATTTCTTTGGAGAATGTTTGCAATATTTGGTGTTTTCTTGACTCCTAAGGTTTTCTCTGTTATTTAGGTGTAGAGACAATATGTAATATTTATATTTGTTTTCATAATACATTCCAGGGAAGGAGTGTACTGCACCTAGAGCTCAGTGAGAATGATCATTCTTTGATGAACAGCTATCAGGTGCATATTCTCACCAGAACCATTTCAAGGATGGGCTCTGTGTGCCCTGCACGCTGCTTTGAAAAGTTTTTGCTTTAGAACTAGACTGTACAGATGGATGACAGTCTGAAATGAACCAGAACACCCTCCCAAAGTTTCTCTAAGATGATTCATGCAGTAAGATGTATAGTTTGTTCTTAAATGAGGTAAATAAAAGCATAGGGGTCACGATTTACTGGAAAGGTCTGAAGAATTAGAAATGTGGCATAAAGCATTGGTTGTGTGTTGCTCTGCACAAGGCCTCCTGTCTGTTTATTCACTTGTCTTGCTTTTTCTGATGTCTTGGACTTCCATTTCTTGAGTTACAGGCAATTGAGCATCGCTGACTTTTATCAGGGATAATTTGTGTTTTGGTGCTACGGCCTCTGAACAACAGCAGGTTCTGTTAAATTGCTGGCAGAAAAGTCTTTTGTCTAAGTGATATTTTCCACTTTTACTAGTCCCGTTCAATTTGAGCCATCCTTTGTATTTTCAGGATGTGTGAGATATGATGGCTCTCAAGTAAAGCTGTGTGCTGTTTGTGTTCCTGGAAACACTACAATCAGTTTCAGATGATAATCAGAGGAAAACAGACCAGTGTCACAGAAAGGAACAAAACTACTTCGTCTTGAGACATATTCTCATGTGACTATTCTGATCAAAGAACATTACCGATGTCCTTTCTGGCCAGACAGTGTCTGTGTGGCTGCAGCATACGCTGCCTCTTGCATCTGCCTGATTCTGACCAAGAGCAGCGGTTGGTGTAAACCGATGGCCAGAATTAGCCAAAGCTGTCGTTGCCAGCCTGGGTGCTGTGCTGTGCTTGAAGGCTCTGCTGCTGGTGGGCAAGAAGAGCTGCAAATAACTTGCAATCAGGCTCAGACAAGAAGTTAGCCTCTGTACAGCCATCTGATAGTCCTACAGTTCAGAGCTATTGTCGGATGTTATAATTCAGCTGATATTTGCTGGGGGGAGACCTCTCATTTCTGCTGCAGGCAATTCTTCCTCATTTGTTAACTTTTTTCACAGTTTGTTTCTCAGGACAAACCTTTTTTTGGTTCTGAGGTGTCTTAGCCTAAGTTTTTTAAACTTGGGAACAAAACCTTGTTATAATTACCTGAATTTTTGAAAACTAAATGTTAGCTTGGAATCTTTCTCCTTGTTTTTGTTCACTTCAATCCTAAGTGGCTCATAAGCTTTGTTGACGTTACTGAGAAATGGAACCATATTGGCGCTCAAATTCTGAAGCCCTCGTGTTGAGAGCAGGCCCTTTAAGNGTAGTGACGCTCAAACTCTGAAGCCCTCGTGCTAACCTGAGCCCGTATTTTCAGACCTTTGGCCTCAGAAACAAATCCCAGTAGATTTACTGTCTTCTGTCACATGTGGATACGAGATCAGTCACTTAGAGTGGGCCAGGGAGGTAAATATGTTATATATAATTGGGTTTTTTTTTCTCATTTCCTAACAATTGTCAATGAGGTAGCAAGTTGAAATACTGAATAGACATTGCCCCATTCCATCTCACCTAGCTGGGGTCTCTGCAAAAGGGATGTATTTTATTCTCCCATCCTAAAATAATTCTGATGCTTGCTGACAGGATGCATTNACCTTGTTATAATTACCTGAATTTTTGAAAACTAAATGTTAGCTTGGAATCTTTCTCCTTGTTTTTGTTCACTTCAATCCTAAGTGGCTCATAAGCTTTGTTGACGTTACTGAGAAATGGAACCGTAGTGACGCTCAAACTCTGAAGCCCTCGTGCTAACCTGAGCCTGTATTTTCAGACCTTTAGCCTCAGAAACAAATCCCAGTAGATTTACTGTCTTCTGTCACATGTGGATACGAGATCAGTCACTTAGAGTGGGCCAGGGAGGTAAATATGTTATATATAATTGGGTTTTTTTTTCTCATTTCCTAACAATTGTCAATGAGGTAGCAAGTTGAAATACTGAATAGACATTGCCCCGTTCCATCTCACCTAGCTGGGGTCTCTGCAAAAGGGATGTATTTTATTCTCCCATCCTAAAATAATTCTGATGCTTGCTGACAGGATGCATTAATTTTCCTCCAGTGCAGTAGCTTTGGGCCAGATCAGTTCACGGCTGCATAGAGCATGTTCTCTTGCTGAATGGCTGGAAATGCTCCATGTAGCAGAAAGCAAATTCAGGCTGGATCTAATATCCAACCTACCAGCACAGTGCAGACTTTTGGTTCGTAATTCTGAGTTCATCATAAAGACACGGCATAAATGCAGAATGCATTCAAGTGCCAGTATATCTCAGTAAAAGTAGTTTAACTATGTGACACTTATATCCCTCATAATTTTACTCAGAACTCTGCAAAAGAGGTTTTGTGCAGAAGTCCAGAGGAATTATTTTAACTTCAAGGGGCTTTAATTTGGAAGCAGTTTGAAAGGAATGAAGAAAAAAATACTCTTCCTAATATACTCCTGAAATATGGCCCCTTATATTAAATAAAAAAATTGATACTAGAAAAATCCATAGAGGTTAAAATCTGGTACTTTAACATGACAGTAGAGCCCCATCAAAGAGAAGATAAAATATCAGCTATTTACTGGGATTTGTTATGACAAAATGTATTTGGACAACAAAGATCATGAACTGCTTCTGGCATTTATAAAAATTACAATGAATGAATCAGCTGCTAATCCAGAGCTTGGGGCAACTGGGTTGTATAGATGACATTTTGGATAAGTGACACTCATGATTAAGCCACATGGACCACAGTGGACTTCCCTATGGAGTCTGTTTCCCTCATTTTGCTGTATTTCACTGTCATTTTGAATATAGCTTCATTTCACCAAGTCCCAGACAAGCGAATTGTTTGTTAAACATTTTAAAATTATTATTTCTAAGCATTTATGATACCTGTGAGATTGTGAAAGAAAAACTTCTGAAACTGTATTTGTGGAACTCCACTGAGTTCCAATGCTGGGCAGCTCTGGCTTTTTAATATGTAACTCCAGTTATTTGAAGGACTATTGCACTTCAGCATCTAGAAGGTCAAGGGAGGTGAAGAGGAAATAATTCCGTAACAGTAATATCAGTTGAAAACAATAGACTTTTTGAAAGTTTATATAAGTACCAGGTTAGCACTAGCTGCCCTTTTGCTTCATCTCAGTTATGACCTGCTAAATAAAAATGCAATAAATAGCTGATCTGAGTAGTCTGGATATTATTTAATATCTTCCAGTGGAAATTGGATATTTCTTTTTTTTTTTTTTTTTTTTTTTAAAGATGTGTGGGAATGGATAGAACTAAAATCTCATGGGAAAAATGGTCACTTCAGATTTCCCAGTTTCTGACAAGCAAATACATTGAAAAATCTGTGCTGTATTTAGGAAAAATATATGCAAATAATGCCTTTATTATTAATTTAAGAATATTCTTCTGTTTTTATATTTTAGAAGTACTTTTTCTGCTTAATTCCTGTTAGGAAGAGGAGAACCTAAGAAATGGAATATCTGTTCTTTTCCATTAACTCTTCCAGGTAAAAGAATGCAAGATAATTACTACGGTCTAATTATTAGTCCTTGTTACAGGTACAACCTATGCAGGGGCTCGCTATTAATGTGTGTATAAATATGCCTAAATTGATGACCAAATTCTTTTTAATATCAGCCTTAGCCCAAAGTCCACTAGAGCCTTTCTCCCATCATTAAATAGCAGGTTAACTGATGTTTTTGAATAGTTACTTACATTAAAAAAGTCCTGGCATATTTGAACCAATGGCAAACTGTTCTTTGATTTAAGTAGGGAAAAGGGCTGTCAACCTGGCAGTTGTATTTCACAGAGAGGATTGAGGATTGCAGCTTTGGTTTGAGGAGCAAAAGGTTCCTAAGTTCAAAAATTCACGTGTACTTGTAAGCAGTTTTCACTTTGAATGAATTCAGACAAAAATCAAGGCACTTGTGATGTGGTTAATAATGTTGCATAGTAATAATACCTCTTTCATACATCTTTTATTAATATTATTATTGAATTATGATGTTTTTCAATAAAACCACTTTTCTGACTTTGTGAGCAAAAGTGAAAAATTAAAGAAATGGTTTGCTTGAAATCGTTAAGGTTTTTATAAAGGGTTTCTGATCCTTAGAACTTCTGAAACAGCTCAGTGAGAAAACCTTGAAGTAGGCTTGAAATATGTTTAAAATTAAAAGTCTTCAAGTCAAAAGGAGGTCAGTTTTGTGCTTATTGAACAGCATTTTTGTGGATAAAAGACTAAGCAATTAAGGAAAATACATACCCTCCTTTGTAATTACTGAATTCTTTCATATTCCTAAATCACGGTGTCTCCATTTGTTACATCTCAAAGAATGCATTTGTTTACATAGACAAATGTAATATAATCAGATTATGAAAATGAAATGGAATATAAACTTTTCTGCATTTATTAACTTTAAGGAGTGTAACTCAAATGACAAACACGTTCCTGTAGTCTTAGATTAAAGGTATGTTGCTTGCTGATCAATTTGGTTTGGTAGAGATGCAGACGAAAATTTGAACTTGTGTGCTCCCCCCATGGAAGAGACTCTGCTGCCAGGCTTTCAGTGCTAAAAAAGACTCCTGCCCATTTTTAAAAAAAGCTGCTATCTCAGTGGTTGCCAGGCTTTCTTGGTTCTGACTCGGCTAAACACTACAGCAAACCGCAGAGCGCATAAACAGTTGCAAAGCACTGTCTGTAAATTCTTTTTCAGCTGTCTGGTCAGGGATTTCTCATTTCATACATCATTCACAACTTGCTGCAGTGATTCCACAAAGTCACCCAGGAGGCTTACAACAGTTAATGGAAAAGAAAAACTTCCTTTTGCTGTGGGATACTTCTTTCCTCTCCCTTTCGCTCGGTGGTTTGCTCTGTGCCTGCCTCTGTTGGCAACGCTGATGGAGCTGCAAGACAGAGTTGACGGCAGTTGTATTTGCTGGAAATCTTCCCAAGGCTGATGCTTAGTAGCAACTGGTTACAACAAGAGTGGCAGCGAGTAGGAGTAGCTTCCTCTCTGTAAAGGGAAAAGAGCCAAGCCAGTTGCTTCTGGCAATAGGTGGTGGTGACTGGTTTGGACAACTAGAAAGAAATTCTTTCTGTGAGGGTGGTGGGGCACTGGAACCCAGAGAAGCTGTGGCTGCCCCATCCCTGGAAGTGTTTAAGGCCAGGCTGGATGGGGCTTTGAGCAACCTGGTCTGGTGGGAGATGTCCCTGCCCAGGGCAGGGTGGTTGGAACTGGATGATCTTTAATATCCCTTCCAACTCTAACCATTCTATGATTAATAACTACCTCCAAGCCTGGTTCCGTGGCCTAGGACAGCCAAACCTTCCATCATGGATCAAGGGGCTACCTCCAAATAGGCATTTGTTTTTACAGAGCTGGGAAACAACAGAGCTAAATCGTATAGTGTATGCTGCCTCCTAGAAAACATGGAATTGTTTGGCAACCAAGGAAATTTTACATCTTCCAGGAGGTAGAGCATTAAATCCACTAACTCTCCCCTGCATTCTGGTATGTCTTTCACTCACTGATCCATAGTGGTTTCTATTTCAGCTTTACTAAAAACCTCATTTAGCAGTTTATGGACTGTATTTTAATTTGTCTAATGTAAGTAAGTTACGAACCAGCAGCTGAATATCTGTCTTATTACAGAAAGGATATATAGCCTTAGGAATTCTAGGTAACATAATAAATTTCTTACTCCCCAGACCTGTGACAATGCTGGGTACAGTAGGGAGGAAAGCAGAATTCTGCTGGATGTAAAGAAAGGTTAAATTTCTTTAAAGTCGGAGTTTAAAAATCAGCGATTTGGAATTTGACCTAAATTATGCCAGCACAAAAGGGGAATGTTTTACTTGAAGCTCATGCACGTTTCTGGAATTATGCTATTGTAAATGAATTCAATATTTCTCCACAAGCAGTTAACATGGAGTAATTTGCTTCTTAAAAGGAAAAAAAAGAAACCTGAGACTTGGTTCTGTACTGTGGTGGCCTGGTACTTCCAAGACTGGTATAAGGCACTACTAATTTTGCAATCTCAGTTCAGCCAAGGCTCTCTAGAAGCAATGCCTTCTCTCCTATGTTATTAGTATGGCACACCCATGGGCTGATGGATTCCTCTTCAGTTCAGTCGTTAAAGGACTGAATAGGTCCCTTGTAGCTACTGATAGTAGTGGAAGTGTCAAATGAACTTCATTTATTTCAAGATTGTGCAGTAATGCACTCATGATGCAGTAGCTAAGACTGTGGTTCCAGCAGTGTCTATTTTACATTCCCTCTTTCTCAAGCTAGTCCACTAGATCGTCTCCCTGTGGATAATTAATGGCTGATAAATTGTTATAAAATGCTCTAAAGGCTAATGGGTTGCTGACAAACATGGACCATCTTTGGCATCTTCTGACAGTGTATTTATAATCGTCAAAAGCACATAGCAGTCAAATTTTGCGTGACCTGCTGTGTGCTATTAATCCTTTATTAAGCTTCCAAATGACGTGTTCTTTGAATATGAGATGTTAGCACAAAAAAAGCAGGAGATTGGTTTTGTTTTTTTTTTTTCCCTTTCTGTCTGGCATGTTAGAATTGTGATGGCTTTTAGTCTTATTCTTATGTCTCTGGAGAATCTTGGGTTTTAACTGGAAATGCTTAAAAATCGAGTGGTTTAATCAAGTTGGTAAGATCATTGAGCTTTTTCTCCTAAATTTCATTCATGAATGTTCACATCCAATGTGCTTTACTTTCTTTTCTTTTACCTTGTTGGAGTTGCAAGTAGGGCATCACCTTGATGTTTAGCACCATAAAGTCATTGCTTCTTTGAACTCAGCTGCCAGCTACCCATTTCTAAGCCAATGAGATACCAGTGCTAAATTCAGGAATACTGATGCTAACATGTCCTTATTTCATCTGTTCTTGCCAAAATAAGGATAAAACAACAATCCATTGTATATAGCATATAACCTTAGTATCAAAGCTAGCTATTCTGCAGGACATTACCTTTATGACTGATTCTATTGCTCTGTGATTTATTTTATGTATGTATTTGTGTGTCTCTGTTTAAAAACGATAATCATAATTAGTTTGCACCATTTACAGATGTATATTGTTTATATTCTGTCCTTGTGTACAGCTTTGTTAGGATCATATGTATGGAAGCCACTAAAAGCCAGGCATGGGATGCTCAGTGTTTGTATGCTGCAGAAATTTGCCAGAATTTTTTTTTTATTTTAAAAAAGCGCTGCAGAATTTATGAATTTATTTTGGCAATTTATTTTACAGCAGTTAATTATTCATATAAATGAGGCAGAAATATTGTGGGAAACCCAATAAAAAAGTTCAATTAAAAACCTAAATTATAAGTTTAATCAGAATCTTCAACAGCACAAAACCTGATTTGCATACAGTCTCATTGAAAAATGCTTTGTGTAAGATGAACACTGCACTTTTGTGCAGTCTCAGCTCTATTAGTTATTTCTGCTGCATAAATGATCATATATCATTTTATTGATGGCAATTTTCTCTGCAGCTGCAGTTCCTTTTAAAAAAAATCAGTAGCTTTCCATCTTCATATTGAGTATTCAGAAGGTTCCTCTTTTTTTTGTATATGAGCAGTATCTGAATCAACACACATTAGAAAATCCTGAATCTACACAAATTAGGAAACATAAATTAGTGTTCCAAAGGAAAGCTGTCCCTGCCCAACTCTTTCCTGTTTGCTTCTACTGAATTGTTGGCCTGCCATCATAAACATTAGTACATAGAGCATTAGTACATTCCCAGCAAATTTCAGAAAAGCTTTCTTGTTTTGACTAAAAGCCTATAAATCTCAAAGGGTATCAACCTTAATACAGACTGATTTTGGAGGTTACTTTATTTAAGTTCATGCTATAGTAGAAGCGAGACCTCCCAAGGAAACTGATGTGATTGACTGTGGAGGAAAATTACATTTAAAAAACTCCACCTCATTTGATACCTCCTTCTATTTGTTTAGAAGGAGGTACTACGTCCATACAAGAGAGGATTGAAAACCAAAATGGTTGAATGGCATTGGGTAAACTCTGCCATTAAAGCAGCTTTTAGCACAACAGGATCTTCCGAATGATCAGTGAATACAACCTGCTCCTCTGGGAGCGTATGTTTCTTCTGTAGATTCACATCTTCAGATTTAGGTCTGGGGTTTTTCATCTTCTTTCTCATGCAGTATCCTTAAGCTTAATATTTAGACCTCAGTGATGTAAACCTAAGTGTCCCAAGAGGGAGAAGAGTGAGTTGATGGAGATCTTGTAACACAGATTGCGGTACATGCCTTTATGGCTATACCTGTGATAGGAAAGTGTTCTGTTTAAGAAAAGCATTAAACTAATAATAATGATTTGTGAAGAGAATCAGCAGAATGCAATAAGTGAAAAGAAAAATACATCTGTATGTTGGTACTTACATGAAAAGTTGCTTATTTCAGGATGACAAATTGTTTGCTTTACAGTCGTAGTTTTGTGTGGCAGAAATTCTGCATTCATTCTTCAAGGCAAAGTCGCCAAGGAACAGTGATTGCTACAGGCTCCCTTTTCCGTACAGCTCTATGTCCCATCGTTCAAATAATTCCACAACTCCCAGAGATAAGTTGCTGAGCAGGTGAGAGAATAGCACTCTCATCTCTTTTCATCTGGCGGCAGTGCGGAAGGCTTGGTTGATCAACGTCTGTAATGAGGGCTATAAGAGTGCACAGATATTTGGATCAAAGGGTAATCTCTCTCTTTTATGTAACTGCAGAGCCTCACATATCACTAGATTATTCTCTACACTTGCTGTAAATAATTCTCCCCATCAGAGCTAAGCACTTTGCAACCACTGCCTCTAAATTATAAGATGATCTATTCCATCTCCACCTCTGTGCAGTTCCCTGACCTGAAGCTGCTTATTTTCACTCAGTTCCAGCTGCAGATTTATGGCCATGGTATTACATTTTCTCTCAAGGGGACAATGCATTTTTCATATCAAGCGGATTTGTTTTTAATGCATCATTTCATCATCACCTATTATTATTATAATTCGGAAAGTGTAGTGCACAGCTGAAAATATGAACTTACCTCTGTTTGTTTGCTGAACAGCTTAGAGCTGTAGCTTGGGTGGGAGCAGACAGAGTTTCCTCTGAAGGGGTTTCAAACAGAACAACAGATCCGTGTTGTGTGTGTGCTCAGTTGGACATAGGTGTGGCACATAGGGAGGGAGGGTGGAGGCTCAACCTCAAAATCATTCATTACATCTGTGTCTATAAAGGTACCTGGATGTTCTGGTACAGAATCTATGGACGTTCAACCTGGAAAGGCCTCAGTTCCTTAGTGTCTGAAGAAATACTCAAGGTTGTGCATGATCCCATGACCCTGCCATGGAGCCCCCCTCTGTAGCTTTTAGACTGTGGAGTCTGAAATTAGTACTGTGCTGAAGTTTTGCACCATTGTAATGTTACCTCACAAAGGGCAATAATGTCAAGAAATATGCATAGAGCAAGGGATTCTGGGAAAGGGGCATTACTGAAGGTCCGTGAGGTGGTGATAGAAAAATATAAAAAATCGATTTTGACCCACTCAAGTCACTACAGTCTGTCAGAAATTATAGCGTCATTTAGGTTGGAAGAGCCCCTTGGGATCATGGAGTCCAACCATCAGCCCTACTCTACAAAGTTCTCTCCTACACTGTATCCCTCAACACCACATCTAATCAACTCTTAAACACCTTCAGGGATGGGGACTCCACCACCTCCCCGGGCAGCCGATTCCAGTGTCTGACCACTCTTTCTGGGAAGAATTCTTTCCTAATGTTCAGCCTAAATCTACCCTGCTGCAGCTTGAAGCCATTCCCTCTTGTTCTATTGCTGATTACCAGTGAGAAGAGACCAGCACCAATCTCTCTACAATGTCCTTTCAAATAACTGTTGAGAGTGATGAGGTCTCCCCTCAGCCTCCTCTTCCTCAAACTAAACAGTCCCAGTGATGGGATGAAAGGATGAAATCCAATAGGAAAAATCAAGCTCAGAACAGCTATTGGTGTGTGGCCAGTGTCTTGTGGCCCATGGCCAGAACTGATCTTATCTGTCCAAAACCTGAGCCATTAGGGGGCTACTCAACAATAGTTCCCATTCAAGGCTCGGCATGCATCAGGGATAAAGGAGATATTTTTCACAGTAAAGCCTTCACTTAGCTCATTCCGTAGGAGCAGGCACCCAAGAGAAGAAGAGGTCTGACTGTGTCACGTGCCTGGGAGAAACGTGGCCTTTTGCAAAGTAGGAGAGCATTAGAAGTCTTCAAGAGCAATAGCACAGGCACAGTATCCCTGTCAAGGATAACAAGCTCTTCTTGCTTGTATATACATTTGAAAAGAACTGAACTGTGAACAATAACAACATGAACTGCTTGCTTGCCAAACGTGATTAAAAAAAAGAAAATAATAGCAAAGTACCAATGATACGGGTTTTTTTCCGCTCAAAAGCTGAAAAACAAAAAGAAGCTCAAAAAAAAAAAAAAGCGGAAGTTGAAATTCTTTGAGTTGTTTTCCCATCTTTCTCTCATGTGCAACAGCTCATTCTTTTACATGTCCTACTGCTTGAAACAGAGATTCCAGAAGTGGGGTTCCTACTGCATATAGTCTTTTCACCAGACAGTCCTGCTTCCCTTTACTTCCACCTCTCTGGAGGCAATATTCAATCCAACACTTCATTTAGTCTAAACCCTTTGCCCTCATGGTATCCTTTCCCCACAACATATTACCTTTTTTCTCTTGATCTAACTCCAGCAACTGTTGTTATTCTGCTACCACTGCCTGTCACACGTTCCCGTCTGACACCCAGTGCATCAGCCTGGCCCTGCTTTTCTTTTGGAGGGGGGATATGAATTGGTCTGGATGTCATTTTACCCACATTATTCCCAGCCCTGAATGGCTGTGAAGATATGTTTGCTTTTCTGCATCTAGAAATCATTCGCTGATAGCCAGGGAAAATACCTGAACACGGGCTGTCCCCGAAAGCTCCGGGTCCTGCTGACCCTGTGCTGGGGACGCTGACGGCTGACCCGTGTTGTGTGTCTTTGTCCCTAGGTGCTGAGCAGTGTCAGGAGCAGCTCGTCTGTGTGTCAGCTGGCTGTCATGGAGACAATGTGAGCACACACAGCACTCTACTTAACACCTCGGAGATGACACGTTTAATAACGTGCCTTTTCAGAGCGAGTGTTGGAGGGGAGAACGAACACAGTGCTCGCAAGTCCTGTAGCTGTCATTCCTTTGCTTATGTTCTCTCCTTTTAGCACTACTTAACACATGGGGTGTCACTGACACTGCACAGTCCACCTGGACATCATGCTAGTTTTCAATCCAGGTGCATTACGACAGTCACCTGCTGCGGTGAACTACTACCTCCAAATACACCTTTCTGTGTCAGGTTTTGCCAGGCAGTTTCAGATGCCATCAGGCCCCTTGTTATAAGCCCTGCCAGTAACGAGACAGATAAAGGGCAGAGTAGAGCAATCACAGGGTAATGAAAAGAGTGAAATACAGCGCGTACACTTCGTAAAACGAGGAAGGCGGTTGCTGTTATGATAGAAGGAACATACTGACAGGCAAAATGGAGATGAACCTCTTAATGCTTCAACTCTAGCAGAGCTGAATGGCTGTGATTGCTAGCGTTCTCCTAACTTACCTCTTACTGAGAGTAGATGCACTTGGTACTCCTGCTCCTGTCTGTTCACAGAAGCGTCAGCATCTGTGCAGGGGGGGCTTCTGAAAAATACATACCCAGAAAAGGTATGGAGTCCTTTACACAAAAATCCAAGTACCAGAATATAGCAGGGACATATTTACCACAAAGATACCTGGACAAAAGTATTTGTGGTAGAATTTCAAAACATGAATAAATTCAGGAGAAACAAAGAACCAAAGAGTCTAAATTGAAACTAATGAAACATATGAATTGTAAAGAAAAATAGAATTTGCTCAGTGAGCAGAAAGTTTAGCGGAGGTGAAACTAGAGATGTTCTTCTCATGTAATTGGTTAAGGATGTGTAAGAAATGAACACAAGAGCTTACTCAGGAACGTGCTACTTAGGATGAATAAAAAAGGGATAGACAAAAATCCGTAGAGAGCAACATAGTGCTTACATAGGGCCCCTCATTAGGTGTTTTAAATCCCCCTCCTGGAGGTCCCTACCTCGCTCTGTGGATGGAGCATAAACTGTGGTCCACGGAATCCTAAATTAAATGTCCGAAGTAGACAAATAATGTCAACACAAACACCAGGCATAGAGATTAAACAACTTAGTTGGTAGATCATTTTAAAGTTCAGTGTGGGAAATCAATCTAACTGACTACTGTAAAGTTTGCTGTGTGTCTGAAAACTATCTGAATACTTCACTCACCCATCATGAAACCTTGTATGTTCAGGGTAACTCGTACGATTAGGGATGGTCAGTAAATTTCTTTCTCATGTGTTTTTTTTTAAGACAGTTTGCTTTTTCACCTTTTCTTTACATTCACAGTGCATTACAAAGCAGAAACTAGAAGCAGGATTAAACTGCAGTTCAATATTATTGTCCAGCTTTGGAAAATTAAATTCCTTTTTTGACAGAAAATCTGAAAAATGTCATTCAGAAACTCTGTGATACTGGAATAGTTTTAAAACTTTCTTGGGTCAAATAACTGACATTTTTGGGACAGCTACTTTTTAACTAAAAGTTCTTTGTATCTCTGCTTCCCTTTCTTGTCTGTATTTTCCTCTTTAATTCAGGGAGCTTGATATTCCAAGTTTATTGTTGTAAAGTTGTTTCTTTAATAACAGATGCTGTTGCATTGTGTACTTTATTGTACGCTTTCCATCAATATAGAATGAAGAACTGTATTGTGTAGCTAAAACCTAGCAAAATTCTACATTAAGAATCAAAAACTCTGGTAAGACAGATCGGAAGCATAGCTTGTGAAGTTAAATAACGCTGACAGCATTCATTTACAAAGCTGAAATGGCAAATGTAAGACATCTACAGTGAAGCAAAAGAACTTGAGACCCATTTTTTCATATGTAATGGGAATACCTGGAGGTGCAATGTTCAGAAAAGAGGAAGGAAAACAAGATGCCAAATGCAAGGGCTTTACCTGATGACTTTACATCACCAGTTGAAGAACTGATAGGAACAGGAAGGAAAACTACATCATGGACAAATCTAGTTCAATATTGCCACATGTATAAATGATGCTGAATTTTGCTGATTGAGGTGGTGATGTCATGTTTATATTATTCGCTTGCAGACAACCTATACTGAGCTAGCAGAGTATTCTAAGTATGCACGTAACGTTAGATACAGACTTCAGATCTTACTGAGAAATGACATGCCATAGCTGACTGCAGACCAAAGCCAAGCATTTGTTTCTGAATTTGAGGCCTTTATTCCTGCACCCTTAGCATTTCCATGCCTGTCCCAACCTCTGTAAGATGGGAATGACACCATGAGGCTTGTTCTCCTACAAAGTGCCACCAGCCACCGAGGCCTATAATTTCAAAAGAACAGTCTATAGCTTTCATCTCGTTTCCAAGTGCTTGGTTTTGGCCACTGGGGAGCTGATTGATAGAGGGGTTCAACCTGCCACCCTGGGTAGGACAGGAGCACAGAGCTGTTCTTCTGGGGAGGGCTCAGACTCGGCCATAACAATCCCAAGCCGCGGAGCAGAGCAGGAAGGCACGAGTGAACCTCCCACAGCGTTTTCCAGCTGCTCTGCTGGTGTTGCTGGCTCAGAGCCCTCCCTGCCGAGTACTGGGGATTTGCATACCCATGTGTCTGCGCCGAAGGGCTCTCCATGCAATCAAGGAGGATTGCACGGGTGGTTTCAGAAGGGCCTCTCCATGCGGCTGCAGTTGGGAATTTAAACATGAGAGCCAGTCCCTGTTGTCATTGCACGTTGTGTATCCTGCGAGTTTTTCATGACAGCATAAAGGAAACAGTTCAATGTCTGCCTAACAAGTACATTTTGGGGATGGCTTGTGCTATTACTATTTTCCAGTGGATGATGCCGCTTGATTCAAAGCATCTGAAAGGTTTAAACGACATAGAAACTCCAAGAGCAAAATGTTAGACGAGACAGGCTCTCTATTTCAAGTAGTGAACATAATATTTAAATATTTTTAAATATTAATAACGACAGGAAAGGGGAGAGATAAAAGGACAAAGGAGACATTCAATCTGGATAAAACTGTCCCTGGAACAGGCTAAAAGTATAGTATCCCTGAGCCATATGAGCGATCAAAATGGAAGGCAGGCCAGCTTCCTCTTTGGGTGGGAGTCTTACATCTTGTCAGTCGGTAAGAAAAGAGATTATCTTTGCCTTTCACCACATTCAGAATACACCCACACGTGGTGGTCTGCTGGTGGAGAACACAGATGTGTGGAAGGTCTGCCTTAATTTCTCCTTTTTTTGCAGCACAGAATCAGGTTGGAAAACTCTTGAAAGTCTGTCTTTCTTCATTTAGTTAATGCAATGAAATTTTATGTCATACAAGTTTCTCCTGAAGAAATGATTTGAGCTTAGACATGCTTAAATTACTGAAAACCAAACTGATTTTATCTGTCAGTCAAGAAAGCTTTATAATTGGTAGCTGGTTCATATTTTTTAGCAAATATCAAGTAGAATCAGAACTTTTTCCCTTCAGAGATTAGTCCAATGTGTCTTTGATATTTCTGATTGCAGAACTTTCTGTTGTTAATTAGTATGCAAATTCACCCTTCAGCACTCTGCAGCCCGCCACTGAATTTTAATGGAGTCCATCTAACACTTTATGATAAAGCACGAAATGAATAAAGGTATACAAGTAGGAAGAAGATTTTTCATGTGCTTTTGCAGGTGCCTGTATCCTGAGGTTTCTGTACAGTGTGAATTGTGAGCAGGTGTTGTGCCTGGTTCTACTCTTCCGTGTCCCTTCGAGGGGAAGGAGAAGAGGAGATACATACGCTTATTAAAACATATAAAGCACAGCAATCAGAGTCTATCAGAGCTGCCATCAGTTGCAGACTCTCCCCCATAAAACCAGCGCGTCTGTCAATCTGGCTGTTGATGGTGCATCCTGCATGAGCAGGCACTGCTGGCCTGCCTTCAGCGCTTGTTCAGGAGTAGATAGAGCATTATTACAAATGCTTGACAGCCATCCCGTCTCACATGTATTGTGTCTGCCAGAAATATTCAGTGATTTGCATCCTGATGAGCTGGGCAGAGGTTAATCTGTGTAGAGAAGATTCCGGCTGAGGTATAAATCTGTCAACAAAATGGGCAGCAATATATTTTGTGTAGCTTTGGTGTCATTTTCATAATCTAAGCCAAAGAGTATTTACAGAGGGGTGTCCAGTTCAAAAGCCAAAAGTGAACTATGCTCATATATATCAACTTCTGAAGATCTGGTGTGTATGGACTGCAAAAATGACATGCTGACCTTTAGGCAAGATAATACTTGGCTTTGTTGACAAGGTGGTGAAAGGCTCGTCAGAGTAACTTCTAATGGTAAGGAGGGGCTGCGTAAGGTGGGTCTTCACTATTACAAAATAAAAGATGGAAATAGCTCAAGAGCTGGATTTGATATTAGCTCTTGGAAAGCTGATGATGAATGAGGCCCAACCTCATTTGTGATGTATTACGAGGATGCATTTTGTTACAGTTGTCAATAATGAGAAGTGAAATAAAATTAAGTTTATCTTACTGGGTGTTTTCACTCTTTAAGATCTGTTCTAAGTCCTTAATGAGTAGCCTTAACAGAATCTTGAATAATACAAGAATTTTTAGAAATGTTATCTCTTTCTGAGAAGAGCAAGCTTGCAGCATCCTTAACATCCTCTGGGTTTTTTAGATTTTACAATAAATTGATCTCAGGATCTTAAAGGTACAGCCATGGAGAATTTAGTATGCTACTGTCAATTGCTGTTGGTCAAAAATGATGACAGCTTCAAATTTTTGTGGTGGATTTAGTTGAATTTGAGGGTAGGTGTTTGTAAGAATGGAAGAATCTTATCTTAAAAATAATCTAAATTCTTGCACAGTACTTTTGACTCCCAAAAAGACATTCCTCGAGAAAAATACAGCATAAGGTCAGTGGGATGTGTTTGCAGAAAATAAACTCCTGAAAAATAATAAAAATACTACTTTCTCCTGCACCTTTTACTGTGCCCCCTACCAGGAAGTCACAATTTACATGTCTATTAAAGAAGATTAATTTTATCTCAGTTTATCTCAAAAGTTGCTGTGTAACTGGGTACTACTTTGGAAAGTAGTTTAAAAAAAACAATACTACTCTGGAAGTTTTCAGAAAGTGTATTATAGAATATCTTTTATTGATGAGAAGTTTTTTAAGGGTTTTGGTTGGTTGGTTGGTTGGTTGGTTGTTTTTTTTCCCCAGGAACAACTAGATAAATTGGATTACTTTTGCAGCAATAACCAGGTAATTTGGATTAACCAGCTCTTCCTTGTTCCTCCCTTGCTGTCCATCCTCCCTTCACTATTACAAGAGGGCTTGTAATAGTGACAGGACCTGGAGCCTTAAAATTCCCTCTGACTGAGAGCTGGCAGAATGTCCCTTTATTTTTTCACTCCTATTTAATGAAACTCATTACAGTGAAGTGAGACTAAAGGAGAAAAGGATTTATGGCAATTTATGGCTTGGAGTTTAACATTCCTGTCCAGTGTGAGAAAGTTTTAAACCATTTGATGATACACCCTACAGCGTGCCAAGTCACTTGGGAATATGCAGAGATCACAGACCATAAATATAATATGGGTTCAATGAGAAGCCCCATTAGGTCAGTGGGCTGCTTTAGCATGCACTAGAACTTTAGCACTCTGCTTGTTAAGGCAGTCAGCAACATTCCCGGTACGTTCAGTGGTGCATACCTCTCTGAAGTGACTTTAGGTGTGGTTCTTTGGAAAAGTGCCTAAAACAGTTCTGTCCTGCATATATTTCGTTGTGCCTGCAGTGATGTAACTTCAAAGGTAGGAAAGATCTGGGGAAGGATAACTAGGACTACACAGAAGTACAGTTTCATATTTTTGAGACTGCCTGCTTCCATTTGCAATGATATGCAGCCCCCTAAGCAGCTGCTTACAGAACAAGATCTTAGTCCCTGTTGTTCATCCTTTTTTTTTTCCTCTCAAAAGCATTCTATTATCCCTTCACCTACGTGGTTACCCTCTATTTCATAGTTTTCCTGCAGGAACAGGGCATTTCACAGCAAAATCTTTTTCAGGGAGCAAACCAATTCACTCTTACAGCACAAGGTGAAAATTCACCTTCCCATCTTCTTATTCAACTCATGCTTGGGCTGAATTAAGGCTACATAAGAACGAATACATTTTAATGTTTGTTTTCATTCGTAGTAGTCTGATGGAATAGATGGATGTATTTGAGGTTTGAAAGCCCTAACAGAGTAATGTGCAAAGTACATGTTGCTCTTATCATTAAATTGTTGGCTGTTTGGGGAGGGTAATTTTTTTTCTCCGCTCTGTAACACAGTTGTTATATTTTTATTTAGCTTAATAGTCATGTTCAGGATGTAAATATAAATATATATAAAATATAGAAAACTTTGTGCACATTACGAGCTACCAAACCATCTTTGTTTACTGAGTTCTGGGTTTACAGTACTACTGTCTGTCAGATGCTGCCTGCAGCTTACATAGCACTTTCTTTATTTTTTTTTTTAAAGTTGAACCCTCCAGAAGCAAAAAGATCTTTCAGCTGAGCTTTGCTGAAAGCTGGGTGACCCCGGGGATTCTTTCAATGCCACATATTACAACCTTCAACAGAAATACAGCCTTGTCATTGCAATTTGTCTAACTTGTATTTGTGTATCTGCTGTATCAGTGTAGGATTGTCTCTTAAATCTGTTGCCACTAAGCTCTGGTCTGCACCAAAACCTGGTTCCACACCCATGCTGGGTAAGAAAGTAAGTAATAAGTAGTTTAGGAAGTGACATGAGATCTCCAGGCTAGCTTTCACCAGGCTGACTTTCTTCCAGTCTTCATGCCCCTCCTCAATTTTTATGATACTATTGAAGGCCCCCACGTTTTTTTCCCCTTCCCCATTCTCTTTCCTTTGGTCTTTATGGTTTTCTCATCTTCTTGTTTCACTATTCTCTTCTTTTGACATCCCCTTTCACTCTGAAGTGCCTCCAGATTCCTGGTACCCCTTTGCCTCACTCTGCTTTGCAATGAGCAATTATTTCCTCCGAAGACTGGGGTGGGGGAAAGCGAGTTTAGCTTTAAGACCAATTTATGAGGTTGTGGTTTGAGAAGCCCAATGTATGACAGATACAAGGCTGGACAAGGCTGGAAAACTACTGAGTGCTTTCCTTACATATTAGATCAATTGAATATGTATTACGGGTTAAGAGACAAATTATACTTCTAACCTGCCTCCCTCTGCCCTATAAAATGCCACGTTTTGAAGTGTTTGCTAAAATGCAAACCACAAAGTTAGAAATGGGAGGATTCATGTCATTATGCTTAAGTTGCTTTAAAGTTAAATATTGAATCTCTGCTGTTTGTCTTCAGTTACCTGTTTTCTGTGAGTATCCCACCCTTAGATTGGTTTGCAGAGAAATGAAGTGAGCTGCCCCTGCAACCTGGTGTGGATGTGAGCAAAGTTAGAGTCCAACATACTTGCTAGGAGTATTTCACAAATACAGGTTGGTGTTTTCCTCCCTGCTTTACTGACTCAAATCCAATTTGATACCCGTTTCTGTGCATCGCGTTGTTTACACTGCTTGCTGGCAGGTAATGGGATTATTTAGATAAAACAAACAACCGCGTTTGATGCAAGTTTCCTGCCAGTATGGCTGTGTACGTGTGACAGGTACCAGACACACGATTTTCTTTGGTTGAGATGAAAGGAAAAACTGTACAAATAGTTTCTCTCACCAAGCAAAAATGCAAAGCAAAACTATTGTATTACAATATTTTAGAAACATACGGAAAAACTGCTCTCAGAATTTTGTGGGTTTGTCAGTTTTTGCCAAAGACAACTCGCTTTGCTTTTGCTGAAACACCTGAGGACCCAGAGAAATGAAAATCACGGTTAACTTCCATTTGCTCCTGCATGTTTTTGTAGACCAAATAGCTGGAAGGTTTGAGCCCGGGGGGGACATCAAGGAGATATCCAGGAACTTTAAAAGAGAGAGATCCAGTGGGCAATTTATGAGTCTTTGAAAAATCAATGTTAAGGCTATCAGAAGCTCAGAAGATATTGTTGCCTTTATTTGGTAGAAGGTTTGTTTCATGCATTGTTTATAAGATGGCAAAAGGGAGGAAATAAATTAGCAAGTATTATGGGGGATATTCTAAAAGTTGTCTGCGAGGAAAGAAGGAGGTAAACACCCAGGGCTGGTTTAATTTCCATAAGCATTTGCCGCTTAAGAGAACATGGCCCCAAACAATCTGGGTTTGAAGTTTTATTCTGCAGGTTTTTTTATGTTCATGTTTTTAATACTGAAAAAGTAATTTCAGGAAAAGAAAACAAAATTATTCCATTAAAGAAGGACAACTGTAGGGGGAAAAAGAAATGTGATGCCGAAGCAGCATGCTTTTGCTGTATCTTCTGTAGCTGAATTGCTGTAAGGGGAAGCTCAGGCAGTGTGTCAGCAAGACCTGAAGGCACTCTGACAGCACTAGTGGCAATGATACATGAGAAGCAGACATGTCTGTTCAGAGTTCTTTTGTCTAATTTTGATATCATTCACACGAGGAAACTGCTCAACAGGAGTCAGAGGAATTGCACAGCTTAAAATTGGTGTGGGGAAAGTCAGGCTTAGGACTTTTGTTTCCTGGTTGAAAAGAAATGTCCTGACTCAAATCTAAATCCCTGGAAGTGAATTTAAACAGGAAAGATGGTTCACACTTAGAAATATTCTGTGGATGACACAGGGGTATTGGCATGTGGCTACACAATATCCTTTCTCTTGTTAATGATATGGTGACCTAAAAGCTGCCACAGAGTCCAGCATAGGGCAACAAAGATGATGAAGGGATTGGAACATCTCCCTGATGAGGAAAGGCTGAGAGAACTGACCTTATTAATGCTTACAAGTATCTGTAGGGTGGGTTCAAGGAGGATGGAGCTGGACTCTTTTCAGTGGTTCCCAGTGACAGGACGAGGGCCAACAGGCACAAGCTGGAACACAGGAAGTTCCATTCAAATATGAGGAAAAACCTCTTTATGGTGAGGGTGGCAGAGCCCTGGCAGAGGCTGCCCAGGGAGGGTGTGGAGTCCCTTTCCCTGGAGGTTTTCAAGACCCTCCTGGATGCTGTCCTGAGTGATGCTTTGGCCGGGCAGTTGGACTAAATGATCTCTAGAGGTCCCTTCCTTCATTGACAATTCCGTGATTCTGTGATTTTATTACACATGATATTGATAACAAAAGAGGTTGTGCTTTAGGAGTTATGCAAGTTTTACTAATATTAGTATGTATGGTGGGACTGCAGCTGGGACAGCAAGAGGATGTCAAGAGTGGAGCTGCTGTTCTTCATAGCTGCTACCCCTTTCTGCCGTTCTCGGGGCTGCAGGGGTAGCTGCTGGGGCACTGGGATATGAACACCAGTGAAAGAGGAAATTATCCCCTGCAGATCTGTAGGTTAGAGGACAACAGCCTATCTGGGAATTAGAGACATTCGTATTCTCTAATGCCATCATTATTACAGTGCTATCCTAGCTAATTTTTGCTATAGGAACTAGCAGCAATTCATATACTTAGGCTGCCTGCCACTTCTTATTGTAGAGGGTTCTTGTAACCTTTATCAGAACGTTTTCAACACTTCAACTGCTCGCAAAAGACCTTTGAAATTCAGTAGGGTGGAAGCCCTCAGGGTAATAAATGTTCACAACTAGAACCAGCTGGGAAAATTCCGTAAAAGTTTTTGCAGTTTTCTGTTTGAAAAATGCTGATTCCCCTGAACTGAATCTTTCCTGATGCCAAAGTTTGGACAGATGCAGAATATTAAGTCTGGTCAAAATGTGAGATAAAGACAGACATACCCAAAATGGCCAATATCCACAATGAAAATGAGACAGAAAACCACTTACCTGAGAACAGCCAGGTATCAGGTACTTAGGATGCTTAGAATCTGTCATATGGGAGGCTCAGATTTTAATTACTGCTCTAAATTAATAGCTTGAACCTGTACTTTCAGTGTACTAGATGAGTGCCATAATGTCTGAGCTCTGGGTTTTGTCGTTATTCTTTCTCTCCTTCATCACAAACAAGAATTCTATCTTTGACATGCCTCAGGTTGCTCACAGCGTGGAGACTGCAGGGCAATTGCAGTTCACTTTGCAGGTACAAACACACAGAGAGGGATGAAAGAGGAATTCAGGCCTCACTGAGACCTGCAGAAAGTTTGTCCTCACTAATAAATATGGTGAATTATGTACAAGTGAACCATGTCATCTCACCAGAGCCAAGATAAAAGCAGTATGACTCTAAAGTTGGAGTTAGTGTAGACCTAGCAGGAACACAATGTGTGTGCCATACCCATCCCTAGACTGGGTGGTCTCTTTTCAGCATAGAAAGCACAGTTCCTTCTATGAGAAGAGGTTTTTGAAACATCCTCATCTGAAAGACGAAGCTATCCTGTTACTCAGTCACCAGCGGGGGAAAGTCTCTCAGTTTGGAAATGGTGTTACTTCTAAACTCCAGATTATACGGCTTTTAAGGTGACTGAGTCTATTCATTATTGATTGCAAAGTGTCCTGCCCTACAAGCACTTGGATAGTTACACTTTTTAGTAGTGTTTCTCAGATAATAAGTGGAATGGACATTTCTCCAATTGCTCTTTTGCAGCAGGTAAAATCGTTAATCACTTGCAGTACTCTCACACTGCAGCATGCCTGGAGATAATAAACACCCATTAGAAAACAGCAGTAACACACCATTCTTTTCTGAGCTGTATGGTGCTGTGTAATGAAAATGTTAGTCAATGGAGGCTATTTTACCCCATTGAATTTCAGTTCTATTTGAGAAGCGAATTTAATGGTCGTGGAAAGTGTGCAGATGATGCCTCTATGAACTCACATGCTCTATTAATATTCTGCTGTGGTGATGTAGCAAGGATTTTAATTACTTCTGGCCTGGTGGATCAGCTTCATAAGTAAATTTTTGGTGCAGCTGCCATATCTTGTCTGCCCTGAGAAAAAGACAAAGGAATTAACTACGAGGAGAGCGGACTCTTCTCTGTTGGGAACAGACTGCAATCTTTCAAATTACTCAAAAAGCAGAAGAGAAGCAGAAAGGAAATTAGCTGTGATTTTTAGTTCTATCATTTCTATATCTCGGGATTCATGGGTTCAGGTCAGTACTTCAGAGTGATATTGATGCTTCCAAGTAATTTTTCCATGTAGAGCCTCAATTCCTCCTCTATAAAGTGGAAGAAATGGCATTTTCTTACTTTACAAAGACTGAAAGAGTAACCACATCCATGGAATGCTACAGCAATTTGGGGCTGAAGACTAGAGTATTTCTTCCATTATGAAAACCATTTCCCCCCAGTTTATTCCATTTAATCCCACTCTTTGTTTCTTAGCTTGTATTATTCTCAATTCAGTTTGCACAAAATTACCTGTAAGACCCCTTAAAATCCTTTCCCAATCCCATTCTGCTTCCTCTGAACAATACTCAGTGAAACAAGGGTCTGAAAGCAAAATAAATAAGGAAACCCTGGGCAAAGTGTGACTAGAAATAACTACAAACCAACAATTATTTAGGATGCCGTGTTGATGGTTTCAGGATAGGTGAAATGAACAGATGTTCCCAACAATTAACCAAATTGTTGATTATTAGTAGAGTGTATGCACATCACCAGCATATACATCTCTATTTAATTCATGTCATATGAGAAGAAAAACTCTTAAAACCAATGTTAAGATGTTTTGTTCACCCTCAGGCTTCCTGGAGGCAGGGCCGGTTCACTGGCAACACCTTCAATTGCAACACCTTTAGGTTTTTGACTTTTGTCTCTTTCCTTTGCCTGTAGTATCCTTCATCTGTGGCTTGTTTTTTTGTTTTTGTCTTTGGTTTGGTTTTTTGTTTCTTCTTTTTTTTGAAACCAGAAAGCTACAAGGAAAAGTCTTCCCATATAAGTACTCTTTGTACTGACTGCTAGGCCATTTTTCTCATTATCCTTTCAGTAAAGGTCTCTCTTGCTATTGTCTTTTCAGAGAGTCACTGCAGACACATGTTAATATTTAAAACAATTTCCTCTCCTTCTTTCTTTCTTTTAGAGGGCAGAGTTTTCGCTCTTCTCAGAAAATAATAATAATACTGCTGTGATGACCTACCGAGTTGCCTTTAAAGGAGGCCAGAGCTTTGATGAAAGTTGGTGAATTCTTTTTGCAGTAGGAGTTAGTGTAGTGAAAAGAATTTCCCCTGGAAAAAATAATAATAAAAAAAACCAAAAATACAAAATACAAAAAATTCAAAATACTAAAATATAGAAATGAAATTATAAAAATTTCATGTTGTAATCATAGGATAATAATAGCTAATTCCCTAAGCTTTTCTAACAAAAAATGGATCTGGATGCCAGTTTAGAGGTGGCAAATGCTTGCAATTCCAGGATTTGCCACTTAAACTTGGAGTCACTGGGAATTCCCAGGCGCCTCTCTAATGTTTGCCCATGGCTCCAGTTCAGGGGGACACCCCATACCAGGGCTGTGACTGCAAGGCCTGTCAGTGCTCCCAAAGCAGACATGGCTGCCACAACGCTGTCAGCCGGGTGGAAGTCAGCTATAGGTGTCTCTGGTGCAGAAAGAGAACTGAAGACCTACGCTCTCTATACAACCTGTGGAGAGATGTATGTGAGTTAGGCAGGTGTCCCCAGTGCCTTTCGGGGATGCTCCATAGTTAACTGATAGGATACACTGAGGACAAGGGGGCAGTGAAACCCTCTTGTGAATCAAGCAAGGTTAAACATCTTGGGTACGCTGACACAGGGATATCAAAATAGAATCATGGAATATTTTTAGGTCAGGGAATTATCTCGGAAACCTGCAAAGTACTTACTTCTTTTTCAAATCTTTAAAAACGTGAATTTGCCACCACCAGTAGCTCAAACTTTTTACCTATACGTTCTGAAGCCTTAAATCTGTAAGTTAAAAGCTAAGTTAAAAGCTTGTTTATAGAAATATTTTTTCTCTTTTCAAATTGTTTGCCTTTTTGTAGATTCACTGGCACAAGTGAACTACCTATCTATAATCACAAGATGATTTAAAAAAATCATAGTAATGATGCATTTGTTAAGAAATTATAAAGGCCTAGGACTATCTTACAGTTTTCTATGCTCTTTACTTTGAAAATTGATTAGGAAAATCCTTTATGGTGTTCTATGATTTGCTTTCTTGTTTATCTAATAACTTTTATCATGGTTGCTCAGAAAATAGAGAACATGCATCATACAGTATCAAGATCGCATTGCAGGCAGAACTAATAACTTTTAAAAACTTAAATTTTACTATAGATATATTTCAGATGAAAATTATTATACTCTTCCACCAAAATTATGTGTTCCAGTTTCCCCACTTCTATTTTCTCTTGGCTTTTCTTTTTCAGCCAGGAACAAAATGAAATGGAAATTAAACATATAGTGGCAAGTAATCTGTTGCTCCCATCTCCTAGTTCGCTTAGCTACAGTGCAGAATATTAGCAACTTTCTTTCTGTGTCTAGATTTATCAAGCCAGATTGTATTGGTTAGAATCTTTATTTCTGGCAGGTTTTATTTGCCTTTAAAGAAGTTCTCTCTCTAGATGAAAAACCTCCAGGAAGGCACAGCATTTGAATTGTTTTAGGAGCTAAAATGCAGACTACAGGCAGATTTCACCTGATATAAATCTTTTTTGGCTCCACAGAAGTGATAGTTTAGACTTTTTCAACCAGGTACCAGACAAAGAATGTTTTGGATGGGGAAAAGAAAGATGAATTGTTGTAAACATAAGATTTTGTATGTATAAACTATGTGTCTAGGAAGAGTGTCCATCTCAACCCATGAGTTTAAAAGATTACTCTGTTAAGGAATCAATAAAGTTTGCTTAACATGCAAAGGTGTAGAGGGGATATGTAGTTAAGATCAACAGTGTCACTTTTTAACCCCCTGCTATTAAGAAGGTGCTGACAGCTCTCAGCTCTGGCTGTGTTCAACAGAAGCACTTGCTTCTCACATGGTTCAAGGAGACTTGAGGAGTCCCTGACGTGATGACCAGGGGACCAAGCTCTGTGTGCAAAGTCTCTAGGCATATTTCTCAAGACACAACCATCTTCTTGGTGCCTGCCAGCATGGAGCTGACACAAGTTGCTAGTGAAGGTATCTGCTCTCTGCAGGAGAGCGTTCTTCCAGGACCCTGAATGCACTAACAAGCCTTCAAGATTGCCTGAAGCAGCCTCACCTGGAGCCACCACCCACACACCCTCTGCTCTTCTCATTCTTCAGGAACTACATTTAAGCTGTGGCCATGGCTCCTGCTGCTTTCCTGAGCTGTCTAGTAGCTGGCTCTGTCTTTCTCCTGTCCTGACTTGCCAAATGGGATTCCAGAATTTACCTTGGACTTGGTTGGTACCTCATCTTGTCCAATGATCACTGTATGGCCGTCAGAGCATGTTACTGTCAGCAGCATAGCCCTGCCTCTGTGGTGACAGTGTACCCTGGTAAGTACGATTGCTGCACCTGCCGTGATGTGGTCAACCTCAGCTCTTGGTCTGTCTGCCCTTGCAGAGCAACTCTGTTTCTGCTTCTTGCTGATATGTCCATCAGCAAATTGTGTTTACAGTGGAAAGAAAATAATCTCTCACATCCCTTGCTAAGCATAGACTTCTGTGTACGGCAAAGCAGGTGTAAGTGGGTCTGTCTCACTTCTAGAAGTGTGCTAGTTGAGTCTATTTACTTCTTTTCCACCTAAGGAATGAGTTTTGTATTTGCTAGACAATTCAGAGAATGGTTTGTCAGGAAACTTTAGCTTACTGGATAGTTAGATTACCTTTAAGAAGTACAGGCTGCTCTGATGACCCTCTGTTCCTTTTTGTTTAGTGTAAGGCTCCGTGGATAGTTTTCATTCACCCCATCTGAGTGGGAAGAATGGATCTTTTGGGGGATCCAGTGGAGGGTAGATCCAAGCTCTTACCTGATAAGACAGAGAGGAAAAGAAGGGCTTATGTGTAAATATAAT